>JAOXYJ010531284.1:0-14609 GCA_028566555.1 Lithophaga nigra | reverse complement strand
TCAGGTTCAACTGATTCGCGTTTAGCCCACCTTCTGGCATAGTCCTCAACAGAATCCATCAACAATCTAAAATTCTTAATTTTAGAATACATAGATGATGGTTCACTTTCCCATAATAGGGGGGTCAAAATACCATGGTGCTTTACAATTTTCAATTAATAGGTGAGGTTCACTTTCCCGTGGTAGGGGGTCAGAATACCATGGAGCTTTAAACTTTTAAATAAATAGGTGGGGATCACTTTCTCATGGCAAAATACCATGGAACTTTAAACTTTTCAATACAAATGTGGGGATTGACTTTCACCTGGTAGGGGGTCAAAAGACCATGAAGCTTTAAACTTTTGAATACATTTGTGGGGATTTACTTTCCCATAATATGGGGGTCAAAATACCATGGAGCCTCAAACTTTTGAATACATAGGTGGGGCTTCACTTTCCCATGGTAGGAGATCAAAATACCATGGTGCTTTAAACTTTTCAATGCATAGGTGGGGGGTTCACTTTTCCATGGTAGGAGGTCAGAATACCATGCTGCTTCAAACTTTTAAATACATAGGTGGGGATCACTTTCCCATTGTAGGGGTCAGAATACCATGGAACTTTAAACTTTTGAACCCCCACCTATGTATTCAAAAGTTTAAAGCTCGATGGTAATGTGACCCTCCTACCATGTGAAAATGAACCCCCACCTATGTATCGAAAAGATGAAAGCACCATGGTATTCTGACCCCCTAGAATTGGGATTGGGTTTTTTTTGCAGATCCAAGATTGCCATCACCATGGAACATAGTTTAACACTGGGCCCTTTGGGAATAATTTCAGATGTCTTTTTTCTCAGGAAGTACAGGTGTCAATGAAAATGTTCCATTTCAGAAAGGTTCCTTGGGAGGTCCTCTACAATGTTAAGATTTCTTCTGCAGATCCAAGATGGCTGTCAAGGAGTGACATAATTTAACATTGCACCTTATGGCAAATACATGTACTACCAAAGGTCTTCTTTTCAGAAAGTATTAAGTCAATGAAATTGCTTCATTGCAGAAATGTTCTTTGGGTGGCTCTCTGAGTTTATGTTTTCTTTTGCAAATCTGAAATCCAAGATTTTCAACACAAAGTAACATAGTTTATCATTGGACCAAATGGGAAATACCTTCAAAGATCTATGAAATCACTGAATCAAGGAAAATATTGCTCCATGTGAAAGTGACCTAACTATGTATTTAAAAGCTTAAAGCACCATGGTATTTTGACCTCCTACTATGTGAAAGTGACCCCCACCTATGTATTCAAAAGCGTTCAGCTCCATGGTATTGTGACCCTCTACTATGTGAAAGTGACCCCCACCTATGTATTCAAAAGCGTTCAGCTCCATGGTATTGTGGCCCTCTACCGTGTAAAAGTGAACCTCCACCTTTGTATTCAAAAATTTAAAGCTCCATGGTATTTTCACCCCCTACCATGGGAATGTGAACCCACTGCTATGTATAAAAAATTTTGAGCTCCATGGTATTCTCACCCCTACCATGAGAAAATGACCCCATCTGTGTTTTCAAAAGTTCAAAGGTCTATGGTATTCTGATCCCCTACCAAGTGAAAGTGAACCCATATCTATGTATTCAAAAGTTTAAATCTATACTTTATTCTGACCCCTACCATGGTAAAATGAACCCTCCAGCTATGTATTCAAAGGTTTAAACCTCCATGGTATTCTGACTCCGCTACAATTTGAAAAGAAACCCCCAACCTATGTATTCAAAAGTTTTAAGCTGCATGGTATTCTCACCCCCTACCATGGAAAAGTGACCCCTATCTATCTATTGAAGTGTTTAAAGCTCCATGGTATTCTGATCCCCCTGCCATGGGAAGGTGACCTCCATTAATGTATTCAAAAGTTTAGAGCTGCATGGTATTCTGACCCACCTCCAAGTGAATCCCTAAAGTATATTTTCAAAAGTTTAAAGCTCCACGGTATTCTGACTCCCTTACCATGTGCAAGTGAATCCCCACCTTTGCAATCAAAAGTTTAAAACTCCATGGTATTCTGACTCCCTACCATATGAAAGTGAGACCCCCTATGTAGTCAAAAGTTTAAAGCCCCATGGCATTCTGATCCCCTACCATGGGAAAGTGAACCGCCATCCATGTATCAAAAGTTCAGAGCTCCATGATATTCCCATCCTCTACCATGGGAAGTGACTCCCATCTATGTATTAAAAAATTGAAAGCTCCATCGTATTCTGACTCCCCTACAATGTGGAAGTGAACCCCCACCTATGTATTCAAAAGTTTAAAGCTCCATGGTATTCTGAACCACTCCTATGGGAAAGTGTACTCCACCTATGTATTCAAAGGTTTAAAGCTGAATGGTGTTCTGACCCCTACCACGTGAAAGTGAAACCCCAATGATGTATTCAAAGGTTAAAGCTCCATGGTATTCTGACAATCCTCCTTTGGGAAAGTGAATCCCTCTATGTAATTGGTATTCTCACTCCCTACCATGGGACAGTGACCCCCTCATCTATGTATTCAAAAGTATAAAGCTCCATGTTATTCTGACCCCCTACAATGGGGAAGTGAGCCCTCACCTTGTAATCAAAAAAGTTTATAGCTGCATGGTATACTGAACCCGTACCATAAAATAAAGTGAACCGGGGAGTCAATATTCTATGGGGTAGGGGATGGCTATAATACCACACAGGGGGTTGAAATTACGATGAGGAGGTCAATATACCATGGCTAAAACTTCACCCCGGGGTCCATATTCCATGTGGGTAGAAATACCATATGACACCGGTATCTAATCACCAGAATCACGTAAACATTTTTTCGTATTGACGGATAATAATCTGTATTCAATATTAGATTCAACAGCTTAATAAGACTTTAATAGTGACATTTTACAATATTTTATTATTTAATCTAGTCCAGGAGACTTTTAAAAAATTACATGTGATTTTGTTTTACTTCTGAGCATGTTACCGACATATCCGTTTCTGTAGTGAATTCAATATCTTTTTCAATATCATTTAATTTTGTTCAATATCGTCTCTAAATTTTAAATTAATTAACGAGGTGATTTCATTGATGCTGGAGATGATTATTGAGCAATTTTTATCTTTAAAAATTCCCAACTTCTTATTATTTTCATTATATTTATTCTTTAGACCCGTTAGAATTCCCCAATATCCCTATAATTTTTTTAAAGTGTCTGTCGTTGAGTTGAATATTCTTTTGTCTGTATTGTGATTTTTTCTAACAATTTAGCCATTTTCTTAATTGAAAAAAAATCGAACTATTCATGTTTCAGTTTATTATTTGGTACGTTTTCAGTTAATTTATTTAATTTATTGTTTGATTCGTATACAGTGGTATCTGACGATATATGTTTGTACTTTTTTGTAAACATTTCACATATTATTTCTAATACATTTTCAAAGACGTTTTGCTAATATTCCACTGCACCATTTTGATTTTCTTACTTTTTTAAAAATTTTAAGTATATTATGTAATCATCTACATGTTCTAAAGTTAGAGCATTTTAGTTAGATTTTCTGATTCATCCGTTTACTTATATCTTTTTGTATTGTGCCATTGTTTCTTAATATAACAAAAATCATGGAGATTTTTAAGTTACATTTTAAGGTTAGCTGTATTTGTAAATGGTCTGATGAATAAGTAAAATCATCAGTTTTGCAGTAACTCGAATTTTGTCAGAAGGTCGTCGATTTGAAGGCATTAATAGTAGTTTTGTGGTGATACCAAGAACTTTTACATGGCAGGAAATATTAGTGTAATACAGTTTTGATAGGCCTGGAGTTAATTCAATAGTAATCGCAAGTAAATTTCTGTTTTTAAACATATTTCAGCTATAAAACAAATAGACTGTAATACAATATTACAATGTGATGGCTAAATTCAAAACGACATGTCATGTCATGTCATGAAGTGCTTCACGTAGTTTTCTGAGAAAAGTGACACTAAGAAACTCGTGTGTTTTTGTCATGCATGATTCACTCACTGCCTTTTTTTACAGACGCTGTTAACTATAGTATGTGGGATTACGAAAACCCTCTGTGCGTCCCTACAAATCAACACCCCTACGATTTTTAGAATCTCTGATATATTCCGTTGACGAAAAAAGATGTCGATAATCCACGTCCATCCCTTGTTCATCTACTCCATTATGATTTTTAGAATCTCTTATGTATCCCACTGAAGAAAAAAGATGTTAGTTAAAAACATTTTTTCGGCATATATAGAAGGTGGGTCATATCAAGAACCCATATGAGCCAATAGATCAGTTTCGTCAGAAAAGTCTATTTCGTTTTTTGTAAGGCCACTGAAGCCTACAAATGTGCATACAACACCTAAATTGGGGCTCATGTTAACAAAAGTATACATCGGTGATGTATAAAAAGACATACTGACTTATGAAGTTTTTGAATATTAAGTAGAGACAAACATATAGTCCTACTCCGGATCCAAAACTGTGCTATGTATGGAGATTTTCGTGTAATTCTACATTGGTGAATAATACTTTGATTTATTTACATCGGATAAGTTCAAATATATTGCCTACTTTAATAATAAACAAAAAAGTTATTATAGGGACGATCGGCGTATACAAATTGGCATAAAAATGGGAAAATTTTATCACTGCAGAATTTACTACTATTATATTAAAATTCTAATGTCTAGCCGCCATCATTATCATGCATAAACTGAGTATAGCACATTAGATTCCTCATTACTTTTGTCCTTCGTCATCTAATATGTTTCCTTCCACCAAAACATCAACAAGAGTTTGGGGAATGAGCTCATCATCCAGCCACTTAGGCTGTAAAATGCTGTCAGCACGCATCAATGGTAACCGGCGGGGGTCAGGGCATTGAGGTTTTGCAATGTGGGACTTTTTCAAGATATCGACCTGATAATTTACTTTCTTGATGTGCTAGATAAGATATTTCTTATAATAAGGCAAGACACTGAGGTCAATATTCCTACACCAATCAAATCTTTTCTCTGGTGTAGAGCAACACTTTCCCTAAGTTGGCTGCACATCAGTGAAATGACTGAAATAATTATTTAAACAGCTTTAATGTGTGAACTGCAGAGCAAGCGATATATAATCCATATAGAATATCCAAGGTTGAGCAGGCTTCCCGTGTTCCCTTACTCTTGCGTTCTGTCCGACTTTGATGTGCTTATAAGTTTACAATGAAATGTCTTCATTCTAGATGGTAGCATCAAATGTTTGCTTTGATGGATTGTCAACAAGGAATTTATTGATTTCAAACTTTTCGTCCGGAAAGTGACTGTTCCTTACCGATTGAAAACCTAAAATTCTTCATATAGCAGTCTCACCAATGCTTGAAGCAATGTTTTTTTAACAATGCACAGACCTACATAGCAGGTGTATATAAAACAGAAAATACATGTCCGAGATGCTGTTCTAATTTTACAATCTTTTCAATAAATGAAGTTTTTGTATTTCAAAAACCGCTACCCTGAAACACAAGAAAAAGGTATGGGGTTTCTAAACCTAAAATGTGATAAAATTAACATTTTAGGATGGTCCCTTTTGGTTCCGTGTTACACTTGTACCAGAGCGCAAAAATACTGTTACATTTCTATCCTTCGGCTCAATACTTAATTTCGATGGGAAAATGAGGTTGTCTGAAAAGTGGGCCAAAAATGGCCTTTATCCTACCGTCTCCTTTGAACTGCAAATTTAATTTGAATTTTATAATACACTTGTAAGGGAAAGTTCTGCATTTTTTTAAAATTTCGCTTGGTTCGCTTTGAATTTATTGAATTTACAGTTTAGTCCTTATTTTTTTTTCTTTCTGATTTTATACCTAGTAATGATATTCACTTTATACAATGCATACCATACCTAGGTAAAGTTTTCGTAGAAAACTATAAGCTATCATCAAATCTTGGAATGATGAAATTTTTGTGAGTCACAATTTGTAAAACATAAGAATTATAAAACATAAGAAAATCATTAGCTGGGTGTTACTGATGACTAAACTTGTTAAACTGCAAAAACTAGTTTAAAGTGAGCAAAGTTTACTTTCAGTACTACAATTCAAGAAAAATAATAAATAAATCTCCCATAAAAGATGATTCCTTCGGTGTCTAAGTAGCTCTTAAATGTCCAATACCTTGAGCTGATAAAATAATGACAATTTCCTAATGTGGGGAAATTTCTTGGGCATAAAAAGGAATAACAGTTTATAGGTAAACTTGAAACCGTTACTAAAAAGTGATTCAAAGAAACGAGTCCATCTTTTTAGTAGAATAGATATAGTTACTAAATTTAAAAAGCAATACACAAATAAACATATGTAAAACCCGTTTCCCATCCAAGGGAAAACTCTGTACATATAAAACATTTCTGCATTCATTGATTACACCCCTATGCATGTAAAACGGTTCCTCTGTACTTCTAAAACCATCAACGCATAAAAAATTCAACATCACCATATCTTAAATAGTTCCCTATACGTTATTCAGGTTGAAGTAATTCCTTCAAAAGTTTTATGGCCGTCACCACGAACTGGTTGATAGTTATGGGATATCTGTTTCACAAATGAAACTAGATCTTTTTCCTGAGCCACAGTTTCGTCTTTTCTCTAATCGAATATAACCGTTTCCAGAACCTGACAATGGGCAACACGGCGGGTGTCTTATAAGAGGCAGGCACTGCTTATTCATCCGGAGCACCTGAGCGCAGCTCATGATTTTGTTTGGGTCCGTGTTGCTCATCCTCGTTTTTAGTTTTTCTTCTTGTGTCTTTGCTGTTTGTCTGTTTCTATTTGTCTTAATCCGAATTTTGTCTGCGTCCCTTTATTAGTGATTTTTTTTAGTTCATCCTTCGGTTTTCTTACCTTTTCTTATTCCTTTCCACATCTAAAATCTTCTGTATTCAGATGTTACGCCTCTCCACGTCTAAAAATACATTCCTCGTTAGCACTGAAATATAGTTTCAAAGAACTTATCAATACCTCTAAACAGAAGGTATGACATTCAATACTTATTTACTCACTTTAAACTTTTTTCATTATAGAATGTTATATTTTACATATCTCGGATATTAAAAATATTATTTCAAATGAAGGAAATAATATCTTAAATAACCAAAGTTTTCCTTTTATTTCGAATGCTACATATACCTCTTATATAAACATGATAACAAAATGAATGTATCTGTTTTGAGAACTCATGTTATCACGTTTGCCTTGTTCGATAAAGTGTCTAATTTTTATATTTTATTTTTTTCCAGAATGATAGTTCAATATCCCGAAGAAGACTACACAGACTATGGACACTTTACAAGGTCATTGCCGGATCTTTTTTTCATTATTGCTGGGATATGGTGGACCATTAACGTACTTAGGAGATATTTCGCCTGTCAACAATAATACCACGTTTATGTCCACTACTTTATTCAAAGTGAAAGGATATCCAATTGAAGGGGATTTAAAAATACTTTTCACAACCATTGGTATCAGTGTTTAGATTTCCCAAAATCTTCATCCTGATAATATGCAAGGTAAAACTCCACCAAGTGTAAAATCCGAAGAAACATGTTGCTATACTCCTTGTCACACGACCCTGTCCACCTCATTTTTAGACCAAATTTTTGTTAACGCCTGCTTTGTTTCTTCTTGGAGCCTGAATCTGATAGATTGTTTATATACAACATTAACTAACCGTATTTTACAGTTTGCCTTTGCGACTTTGACAAATAAATACGCCCATGACTTTTCCTACGACGATTTTGACATTATTAGTCCACCATCTTTGTTTCTACGGGCATCTGCAGGTGTTTACCTTATTTCGTTATTTTCCGAAGTCTTTGTTAGTTTTCGAGCAACGTGTTGTTTACCGCGCTACATTGTAAACTTTAAACAGGTGCTCGAATCAGGGTTAATTAGCAAAATTCAGACTTTCACATCCGATTCAAGAGGAATTTACTGTCTGTGCTTAAATATTTCACAATATCATAAGGAATTTAACGTGACGGCTGAACATGCGGGCTATCAACCTCAGCATGAAATAATTCGGACCAAACGGGACTTGACAAATGTCAAACAATTAGTAAGGACAGTTACACGACTGAAGAGTCCAGAAATGGCCTTACAATTACTAACTGACATAATTTAGGTTGGTATGGCGAGGAATTCAAAGAGATTTGTCAAACAACGCAAATGTCTTTATCCCCTTTATTTACCCGAACAACTCGGCGGGGTATACAGATCAGTGTTTGAAATTTCATTTCCTATACAGTACACAGATAGAGGGTTTATTCTTATACAACCCACACTTTGTAATTTTTTTGGTACCACACTATGTGACACCTAAAATCTACCAAATATTATGGGAGAAATCGAGGAGTATTTATTTCCTCCCAACAACCAAGAAGTTTAATCGATTTCACGTGATACTCTGGGTTACAGCTGTCAGCAGTAAGTTAAGTATTACTTAACTATAAAACCCAGTCGAGTAAAAAAAAGTTCAATAAAATCACTTGCTAAATTAACTTTTTAGAATAGTAATTTAATTTCCATAAATATGGGAATTTTAGTCAAAATATTAAATGATCTGTTAATTCTATATACTATTTCAATTTTAGACAATGTCAACCTTGACAAGAAAAACATGTTTTTCATTTTCTCATTTTGAAATGTAATAATAATGCTTTTTACATGTTACTTATGGTATTAATTTTCACAATTTATATTAATCCGGTGTTCTGAAAGCGGTAGCTTTTGTGAAGACAGACCATTCTCAATTCAGTTAAAAAACAGTGAAAATGGGTAATGTATTTTTATTACTTTTATTACTGTTAGAAGAAAAGTCAGTTTATGCCTTAATGGGTCTCCACGGCCTTAACGCGGTAAATCCATCTGTAGCTATGCATATGATTCAAATATACTCTGTGGTTTGGATGAATTCAAACTTACGAACGATGAAATTAAAAGGTAATCAAATTTTATGGAAACTACTCAAGCAAAAACCAAACCTTTTATGAATCTGGAATTTCGGTATACTACGCTTCCTTGTACTTTAACATCAAAGGAGAAATTCACAAAAAAATTCTCCAATTGTTTGGTAATATAATTCGAAATGAAAACTGTAGAAAGAAATATTGCTAATAGACAGTTGGCTACACAAACACCTAAGGATGGAAGCTGGTTTACGGGAGTAGCTGAGCTTGCTGATTTATATAGATTGTCATCTCCACACGATCTTCTGGACACCTCTGGTAAATATCAATGGAGGCAGATAGTAAACAAATTGGTTAATGAACACTTCTATATTAAAGTGCTTGAGGATGTGCTAAAAAAAATCAGCTTTGAAATACCTATCATTTTACAATATTCACGGTGGAAAAAATCATAATATTTGGAGTATATGTGGAATTGAACGATATACTGTTTCGCTATCGGCCTTGAAAGCTAAAATAGTTGCAGGAACTGTCATAAAAAACAGGCATCAAAATTCACAAATAATAGGATAAGCCCTATTTGTCAACTATGCCAACTGGAAGTCAAGGATATATTGCATTTTATCGTTAAATATACTGCTCAACATAGAGTAAGAGAACACTTTGTTTCGACCATGAGGATAATTTAATTTACTAAAATGAGTCTTCTTGCAGAGGAGCTTTAAATGAAGAAGAAAATCAACTGAAAATCAACTGAAATCGACTGTACGAAGTTCTCATTCCTGGACAATTTAAAGCAGATAAGAATAGAAACAGTTTCCCGGAGTCTGTGTCACAAGTATTTCACAGCCGCCTTTCACGATTAGGAATTGATGATCTGATGAAAAATTTTCATGGCTACAATGTGGATTGGTATATATCCAAGGGGGGGTATATAGATATTCTCTGTTTGTACAGCGCGACTTTTACCTTTTATTGTGTTAAGACAGTTTTGTGTTTTAACGTACGTCTCTAGGAACTGTATTCCGATTTGCTGGATAAAATGTATCATCTACCTTATATGCACAATTCACAAGGGTAGGAAAATTTTACGACAGCTTTTCGAAGAAGTCGCTTCGCCTGCCATAGAAGGTTTCTACAGGAATCAATGATATCCAAAATGATTTGCACTGTGGACGGCTGTACTATTGAGTGTGAAAAAATATACACATTTATTCAACAAATTTGCATACTTACTGGGAATTTTTTGTTGATTTCACCAACATTATGTAATAATCAAAGTGCCCTCAGAAACCGTTCACTTGAAAATATTATTTATATTGGAAGAGTTTTCCCGAATATCAAGTACTATAAAATTGAGAAATCACTCAATCTGTATACACATAAAATAAAAAAAAGGTAAAAAATACCGGTACGTATCGATTTTCTCAAAATATGGGAAGCTAAACGTTTTTCTATGGCCGGCGACAGATAGTAGAGAACATCTTGTTTCATACCTTGGTTGTGGAGCGAGCTCTTCTAATTTAGAAGTTAGTACTTTCTGATTTCACACGTTGGTTGTGCATATATATCTGGCAGGATAACGATGTTGGATAATGTTTCACAAATTTTTCATTTTTCATCAATTTCTGTCCGGAAGAACATGTATAGGGCTTGCGCACCAAACTTCCGAGAATCAAATGGTCAATCCGTGAAATGTAACTATGCTTGCATCTATTGAACCACAGATTCAATAAGATGCAGTAGATCGATGACCACTCCACCCGCTTTACGTAATAAGATTTAAGACACATACAATGTTACAGACCAGCTGTATAGTTGTCTACCCCTCCCCTCAGGTTTGGTTATTATATAACTAAACCAAAATTCTTGTTGGTTAGTAATATGTTATTATATGGGATATTGAGCATTTAACTTGACCATCTTTGCTAACTATAAGTTACATGGTAGAGGAGGGGACCGAATCGTTACATTTCTAGATATTAAAAGAAATGTATTTTCTGCACACTTTTAAACATGCGACAAAGTCGGGAAGGGGAGACAAGGCGAATCAAAATTCCGTCGTCGTGCACAATTCACGAAACCTTGCCGTCACTTCATTAAGCTTCCACAGAGGCTTTTTTTATGGAAAAATTAAGTTTCGTTTCTTTTTTATTTCCCTGGATAACTGGAGCCAACCGCCTTAGATTAAAGATTTTCAAAGTTGAATTACACATATCTTCATATAATTGCATAATAATCGGACAGTAGCGTCAAGATGATCAAAATATTACACCCAAGGCGAAACTGAAAGAAATAATTTTCAATTTTCCCTTTTCCATATTTGGATTACTGAACAATTTCTGACTATTTAAGTGTCTGCAGTCTATGATAATCCGTTTCAGGCATTCCCTTCACACTTTTCGTGTAAAATGAGTCAATTTAAACTTAGAGCTATTCAAATGAAAGGTTACAGACATCTCGTCATACTGTATGCGCGTGCAGATTAACACCTTACGATTTTATGCTACATTGAAAAGATCGTGATATTTGAAACTGGGATACTTATCCGATAATGCCAGTGTAACAGACAGTGTATTCTTTCATTTTTGATATTAACATGCTTCCCTAATGTAGAATTTCCATGACTTAGATGCAATAGTGCAGTTCTTCTGACGGAATAAAAGCACTAGTAAAAGGGAGAAATACATTAGAGTATTCTTGTGCTCTGAAATTCTGCAAACTGGAAAGAAAGTACCAAACCGGTTGAAACATCAGAAATATCTACATATTAATTATACATTTTTATACGAAACAAAGCGGAAAAGCGTTGGTTGTACATAAACGTAAATTCTATTGGATGGTATAGATGTTCAATCAGATACGTTTTATTCCTGGTGGTTTAACAACGGCTAGTGTCAATCATTTAAGGATTGTAACATTTCAGTCCTTTGATCTTCGACGAACTCTACTCAATTGTAAATTTGTGTGCGGGTCAGTTGTGTAAGATTAACTTCCAGAGATTTTACGTTTTGTCGCTTAGATGACCGTTGCAATAAATTTATGCCTAAATCCAAGAGCATTATGTTGACTTTTCTAGACAGTTTGTGCTATCAACCTAGAAACAGCAAATGAGGTGTATCTTAGAGACTAAATCAGGTGGCTCCATAAAATTTTCACTGAATAATATTGATCACAATAGGACTTCAAAATTGCCAAAAACTTAAAATGTGATTTTACCTCATCCGGCTAATTTTCCCAGTCAAGGTCGCATATGCGCAATAAGTATCGACTATGAAGATTTCAAGAAATTTCATGATGCACAAAATATTCGTGCAAGAACGTTGCAATACTTTTAAAGAGGAAGACGTCGATGATGGTGGTTTTCGATTATTGAATAAAAAACACACACACACAGATCAATTATATAGTACATCACAGGATATTGATATTTCGTGGGATTGGAATGACAAGAAGCAAAATTCATCTTATAATCAACTAGTATATAGTCATCCGTTTCAACTAAGTCTCCCCAAAATCAATCGTTGAACTTAGCATGAAATTGATTGCGGATTCCAATAAGAGTCTTTTAAAGTTTATTTTCTTCTTAAGGATAAACTTTTGAGAATGTTTAAAATGAAATATTGTAATTCACGAAATATCATCCTAACGACTGGTGATTGCAAAAAGTTTGCTGAGACATTGCACCCCTTGTCAAGGAACCGATCAACACTTCTAGTTATAGTTAGGCCTGCGTAACCATGTTCGGACGAAAATTTTACGGTCGCCACTACAACTTAGTCGACCGTTACGGAATATCTGCGTCACAAATGACCACTGATATGTTCCGTTTGTAGTTATCACAGTCTCGTCCTTCTTCCCTTATTCGTGACTTACCACCGAATGTGACTTATTACCGGATTTTAACGGAGCACCTGATCTCACCCCGATATTAGTGGGGTTCATGTTGCTCTGTCTTTAGTTATCAGTGTTATGTTTTGTAGTCAGTGTTTGTTTTTGTGTCTATGTTTGGCCAAACGTTGTATATTCTTTTTGATTTACGGTTTCTGGTTGCCCCTTTGGTATCTTCAAACTTTACTTATACAAAAAACATTTTGGCTCTTTTTCAAAATGGTACTGGAAAATTTTAACCCATACTACAAGAAGACAAAGAAATGCATCAAAATCAGTTAAAAATGGAAATTTCTATATCTTTTGGAAAATTCAAATATACCTCTTGTATTCAATAAAATAAAAGACGACGTAAACTCTGTTAACATTACTGAAAGGTCCTGCCTGAAGGAACCAAATAAAAATATGCGTCCAATATCCATACATGAAAATCTTAAAACGCTATTCGCCCTTGCTTTCAAAAAACAGCAGGGACCAGAAATCCTTTTCTAAGACTTAAGCTGTATTTTGTGTCGAACAACATTATTTCAAAATATTAAAAGAATCGGTCTTATCTAACAAAAGGAAAAGAACGGAAACCAATGATCCATATGACTAAAGTCTCCCTGAGGTAATAGATTTGATCTGATTATTTCGTGTAGTATTTATCATACATATTTGTTTTTCACATATGGACTCTTCTTGATACGACCTAATTTTTTCCGTATACATGTAGTATTGGAAAGTGTACCGAATTCACTGTGTACATGTAGAAATTCAAGATTTTTCTTTCGTCTTTTATCGTAACCATGCAGGTAAAAAATATTGTATTGAAAGTCAATGGGCGAAATGCAAATTTACAATTTCGGGCGAAATATGTCATTTTGATAACATATAAAAGAGAGGCATATCCGGTCATGATTTACTTCGAGTTCATGTAAACTTTCATAAAATTTTGAAGAAAAATAAAAGAATAGGAGTAAAAAATTTATTACCTAAGAGAACGCGAACAGACTTTAAAAACCACATCTTAATACGTCCACAATTCCTTGCAGCGATACCTCTCATAAATTGATATAACCTATGAATGTTTTTTCAAATATTTTCAAACAACAGTAAATTATCAATATGTGTATTAACAAACTGGTTACGATATTTGCCGTTTATTCGTTAGTTTTAAATATACTACAAGGTTTTGTTTGTTTGTTTTTCGATAGGAAGTACTAAATTGTATTTTAACTATTAGGTAATAGATTTAATATTTGCAAAATTAAAATGTTCTGTAGGTTATTTTCCAGTTTGTTATAGTTTGAAATGTATAACAAAGATGCAACCAACAGTATTTAATTTTGTATACTTTATTATCTAAGAAAACAAACAATCAGTTATATAAAATATATGAAAACACTGGCCTTAGTTTAATTATTGTTCCAAAAACTGTCCAACTGAATGTTCCAAATAATTCCAATATAATCCAAGTGTTGAAATGTTCACACGGTAAACGGTAAAGTTCCTATAGATGTAAAACAGTTCTTATTATCTTCAGTGAATATAAATCCGAAAACAAAGTATAAATCCAGACAATTAAAAGTTCAGTGATGATTAACTCCAAGTAATTTTATGTATCCAATGAAAGCAGACTGGCTGAAATGTCTGGATGTCCACTATTTTTATGTCCTGAAAATCTGGAAATATCCAAGTTGTAGAATCATCCAAATCAGGTGATCTTGTAGAAACTTCTCAGTCATGTGATATAATATTTACAGTAAACACTATTGTCTTTTTA
>JAOXYJ010530180.1:0-14609 GCA_028566555.1 Lithophaga nigra | reverse complement strand
GCCCACAGTGCTTACCCAAGTACTGAAGTAGTATTATAGGGTTATTGCATGAATATTGGCGAATATTGTCCCGAGAAGAATCTTATTTTGCACGAGCTTGCGAGTGCAAATAATATTCTGCGAGGGACAATATTCACTAATATTCATGCAATAATCCTTTTATTGTATAGCAAATGTCTTAAAACTTCAAATTCGTACATTTTCATCACCGATGACGTCACGTTTTTCAGACAATATTTGCACTAGTGCAATATGGTAAAATACTGCACACTAACTTTTGGTTACGTTCTACAGGAAATATTTTGTTGCTATACAATAATCAGATATATTACCGGTACATGTAGTAATTTTATAATTGGTGCAATCACCACAAAAGAAGTTGTGTAATTGTGTCATGCTAATCTTATTTGTGTGTAAATAGTATGTATACCTATATATTTTAAATTTCAGACCAAAATGAACAGACAACAATATACATGTGACCAGTGTGGGAAATGCTATTCGTCTAAAAGGAAGGTTAAATGGACACATTCAGATCAAACATTTACACAAAACTGAGGATGTGAAATGTAACTTCTGCAACAAAATATTTACAAGGAAAACATCAAGAGTTCACCATGAGAGGACCGAACACTTCGGTGAAAAAAAATATGCATGCGAAAAATGCCCTGAATGTTTTAAAACAAACTTCAGTTTGCTGGCACACATAAGAAAAAATCATGGCAATGCAAAGCTGAAATGTTCATCATGTCAGAAAACTTTTGTGTGGAAAAAAAACTTGGATGAACACAAAAAGAGATTGCTACAGGGAAATCGGATACATTCAAATGCAATAGTTGTGACTCCGTATTTGTAAACAACAGGAATTTAATTCGCCATCAGAATACAAAACATGCTCCTGAACAAATAAAACTGTGCACAATTTGTGGCAAGGAATATAAATATGCATCAACTCTGCAGAGACATATGCAGTCGAAGCATGCTGCCTAAGATGCATATTCTCTGCTGACATGTACTTCGAATTCTAGTCTGCATGTATGTGCAAAAGTTAACTTTTTTTAGATTTTTTATGTTTATAATTTATACACATATATCAGGAAGATATATATTCCAATGATACTCATTTTTTACTGTCTCTTTTACAAATGTTATTGTTTTGTTTTTGTTTGTAAATGTCTCAGGAAGGACAATAAATTTTTAAAACATGTTTACTTTTGCTTTTGTCTTGCCTATTAGATAGAAAATAATATTAACTCCTGTTACATGACCAAGATGAAATAAATGCAAGATAATCGAACATTTATACCAATGAACACATTTCTGATATCATCTTTGTCAGTGGTGGTGGTTGAGTACTAGTACTTAAGTGTATACCAATCATGTATACAATTTCAATTAATATCCCATGAATTACTCTACATGATTAAATGTCATAAATGTACTTTAATACAGATACAAATTTTACAATCATTTATTAGTGTGCCCATCTGTTACATAAGTGCATCATGTCCTATATCTCAAGAGGCATCCAATAAGTCATTTAGAATGTATCTAGTACATACAGTAAATACAGCATGAAAATGTGGTAACAAAATCGGTTGCTTTACTCTAAGTTTTATTTATTTCTGATGTGTTTAAATTTAGTCCTAATCTTTTCGATACAAATATTCTTCCCTCATTTACGCTATAACCATATTGAGCCCTCACTGGTAAGTCACCCCGTGTTGGGGCGTTCATGTCTCAGAACTTAAACGGTCTTATCTTTTTACTTCTACGAGCTCTTGCCTTGGTATCGAAGAAATGATTCCTGAAAAATAAGTTTAAAAGTGAAATTTCGAGTTTGAAAAATCATACATAGTAACTAAGGATATCAAATAAATAATTGGTTATGTTAACTTATTACAGCAACAGACATGCAGAATATGATGCCTAATATGAAAATGTTAAATACAATATTGAAAGTTAAATGGAATATATTAAGCCCTGATGCTGATCCTTAGCAAAGATGTCTCAGCCGAAAGAGCTCATCACAAATTTTTTTCAGTCAAAATGTTCATTGTTACACGATGAGATTAGAATCCCCAGGTTTTAAAACAGAGATTCACCTCAAAGCTTTTTGGAGGTGAATCTCTAACCAAGTCTCGAAGACCTCCCGCTACTATTTTATTGCAAGGAAATGTACTGGTTTTGGGTTCAGAGTAAGTCATAGTGATAGGATCAGATCAAAAAGTTACATAATCAGACTCCATAATGGATCCTAAGGATACTTTACACCAAATGTTTACCTGGAATGATCCACGCATTTTAGTTTGTGACCATTTGCAAAATTTCGGTCACAGGTTCCCTCCATTTTCATCTGCCATACTGACTTATGAAATTACACATATGGTGTTATTGGTGTTAAACCTCAACTAAACAAACAAGTTTGTGAGTAGTTTGTGAGTTGTGACAACATTATTCAGCTTTAAAATTGGTGTCCTCATAGAAAGTGCTAAAACATTGTCAGCAACGTTAGAAGTAAAGCTCAGTATGGACATTTGCATTCATATGCATAACTTACTTAGGTACTATACAGCTTATTCATCCATTAGACCTACATTCACATGTAGGTAAATCATCATCATCATCTTCCGATTCTGGACCCCCACTTTCAGTTGAAATAACTGGGTAAGCAGCATCTTTTTTCGTTCTGATGAAAAATGGTCTATAAAGATAAGAATAGAGATAAGATATTACTATGCTTCGTTTTACTATTTCTGTTTGTTACATGTACAATACATCAGCTGCTGTTCTATTACAAAGATACGTAATGAAATTTTAAAATCTAGCTGTTAATCATTGATCCTTTTTTTATTTTTTATGTGAGATTGTTCATCTTTATTAATAGTGTCTGATAACTTCAATGATTTTTTTTTCAACTTGTCTATAAAAGCACCAAGAGGCCATCATTCGCCAATTACAAGCAAGTTTTTTTTTCTTTCTTTTTTTTTCAAACGGTCTTACATTTAAACTATGATTGACCATTGATAAAAATTTCTTACAAAAATAAAAATATAAAATGTGTCAAGGACCATTTTTTTGTTATTCATGTATGGAAAGCATTTTCACTTGTGCTTTATTATGTTACACACTGTCCGACTTTGATTTCTAGAAGGGACACCAAAAGCTGGAGGTCATTTTGCAGAGGTTCATTTCTATGTGTTGCATATTTTCCCTGTCCGTTCTGACTTTTATGTGGGAGATGATGTACTTTTCCTTTTATAAACGCCCGGTATACACATCATTTTAAGAAAAAAAATGTCAGTTTATACGTTAAAACAGTTATCTCAGTTATCATTTGTCAGAAATATTTGTCTACAATTTGTTTTATGAATCCCCGTTTTTTACATCATTTTTGTGTTACAATTATACTTACTTGTCCTCTTTCATTTTCATGGCAGTAATAGTTGTGAAATCAGAGATGTGCTTTTCAACCCCATCTGCTGTTAATACACCTTGACCCCAAGGGTCCATCTCCTGCATTGTACTGAAGAATGATTCCGAACAGAGTGTATTTGGTGCACGGACACAGTATGTTCCTTGTTTCGACAATGCATAAAGATAAAGCTTTGCCTCATTACTGCTTCGCAATCCCTGTTATAATATATGAGATAATCCTTTTATACGTGCGCCATAGGGAGGAAAGTCACCAAAGTTTACACCGTCCTTGAGCCATTTTATCAAATCCATTCGTTTTTTACATCTTTCTATTGCAGGTATTCCAGGTTCGTCATCTGCAACATACAAACACTCGCGCATGATATGGCAAAACTCTGCTTCTTTCATATCTTCATTAAGTATCATTTTCTCTTCTATTTCTTCTGTTAATAAGCTCCTCGCAAGCTTTTCTTTCATCTGATCCATTATCTTTCCTTCCTCAGATACATCTAATAAAGCAGAGTTTAAAATAGCTGGATCGTTCTCAGAAACTTTAGTCCATGCATTTTTGGAAATTCCCTCAATCCTGTCAAGACACAAAGCTTTCCTCAAATTGCTGCCTAGATGAGTTTTATCGTATACGCCAACTTCAAAATTTGATGCTTCGTTAACATCGGGTACGTAGAAAGGCTCCAAATAGTCATCTAGTCCGAAGATTGAGGCCTTATCTTCCACTCTTGCCTTTTCTTTCCAAATACGAATTCGGTCACCCCATACAAAATTGCAATACGCGATGTTCAAAACTTTTTAGGATAACACCGTTTCATGATGACTCTTGAAGATAAAACTTGAAGTGCTGGCACTTTCTTCTGATGTCTTCTTTTTGGGAAATCACTTTTCATTTGACTTACTCTGGAATCTTTTAATTGATTTATAAGGATATCTTTTTTCACACCAGATGTTTTCAACGTAACTTCCCCCTTTTCCTTTTTCGAATTGATAAGTTTTGATAACAGGACAAGTTCTTTTACAGTAATTTTTTTTTCAACGAGTCAGAATCCTTAAGATACTTTGATAAATTACTTTCAGTCATGAGACTCCATTTTCGCTCGTTTGTTTCGCGAAGAGATTCAAGAAATACTGTAAGCATCTCATCAGACAAATCAACTACACTTTCATTTTCAAGAGTTCCAACAGAATCCATATCTGTAGGGTTACCAGTTGCTACAATATTACGATCATCTTCAACAGTGTCGTTGATATCTGCATTGTCCACGTCATTGAAAGCAAACACCACATCCATTTGCGGTTCTAATGTTTCATGTGATGGGTTTGCTTCAGGTATTTGCTCAGGTTCGATCTCTTCCATGACATTTTCTGTTTCATTTTCACAGCACTCTGCTATTGCTTCATTTATTTTTGTCATCGCACTCTTTTCGTCCGGTTTCCATCCCTTTGAAGGAGTCTTGATCCGAATTAATGATCTGTTTCGGCTATTAACAATTGTTGTCGTATAAACGTGTACTTCATCTTCAATTACTATTGTATCTAGCATTCTTTTTTCATAAATATATTCCCCCGTAGCATTTTTCAGTCGTTTTAAAATTTCGTGTTTCGACAACTTGGAGGTCTCTGCCCATATATCCTTAGACAGTTGAAGTTGTGTTAAGGGATTTCCTTTCTTTCCTCTGACTATCAATGGTATAAATTCTCCATCAGCTGCAGAGACGATTACATCAATGTCTTTCGCTATGCATTTTTCCTTACATACTTCCAATATTTCTCTGAAAATGTCCATGGAAAGGCTATATCCACGGAAAAAGTATGCTACTGGTATTGCATGTGGTTCCTCCTCCTTCCATAGGCGATCCAAATCGGCCAATAAGAACACAACAACTTGCGAAGCTACATTTCTCTTCAGTTCATATGCGTCGAGTATTATTTTTTTGCCTGTTGAAGGTGTCTATGAACTTCGTCGTACGATAGCGTGATTGTGGGTTCATCATCAGATTTTGTATTAAGGTATGCTGATGTTCCGTTGTCTGTTTTTGAACTCTGAAGACCTTTCACCGATGGAAACTCTCCAAGAAATATACAGTCATTATTACTGACATCCTGCATGCTTTGTTTCAGACGTTTTGCTGCTTCTGAAACGCGCGTTGGTCTCTTGGGTGATGCGCAAAAGTACAACCCCTGAAGTTCGTGCAAAACTGAATTCACTACTTCCTCGTTTTTCAGAACTTTGAAAAGAGTAGAAGAAGTTGGTGTCCAGCACATGTAAATTGTACCATGTGATGCGTTCATGGCTTTCTGTTCAAAAAGTGTTTGACAAATGTAGCGCTCAGGCACATTATAATGAAGAGCTGGTTTGAAGGATGTTCCAACGGGAGCTTTCCCCTCAAACGCAAACGTTTGTGCGTCAGAATGTCCACATGGACGAAGGCTACCATCGGGAGAAACTAAAATATTATCGGTAACATAAAACCCTTCTTCATAAAAAACCAGTTCTGGGAACATAAAAGGCATTATTATGCTACACATAGTTGCAATCTGGTGTATTTCACTTTCAGTTCCGTGTTTCATGGCAGCGGCCTGAGCTGAAGTTGGTTCAGGAACAGCTTTCCCTTCGATTACAGATTCAAAATGTTCTTTTTGTCGTTTTAATCCGTCACAGCCAAGTGCTTTGTAAATACTACTTCCCGTAACTTTCATTTTTGATCTCTCCTCAAACCATTTTCCCGATCGCTGCTTGACAGTTGAAAAATTGTTTCTATCAATGTTTGGTGGCATGTCCTCCGGGGATTTAAGAATGCGCATGTTCGACTGATGACTTAGATCAACAATGTCAGACTTGGCGAAATTATTACCCATTTTGTTGACGAAAGCTCCCGTTTTGCAAATATATTTTTGAAAGGAAGTAATCCTTTCCATTGTATTTTCTAATCTCCAAATAGCAGTTCTGCATAAATCAATGGAAAAGGCAAATTTTGACTTTCTCCAGTCATGACCGTCAACTTTTTCAAGTAATTTCTTTAATGCATAATCTTTCTTGTATTTAAGATCTCGAAGGTCATGCAAAAGTGTAGATAACATCATGTTTGTCGCTACAAGATTATTTAACAAATCACATTTCATGTCCTCTGGAGTATTTGATACATCGTTCGTTGTTTCTTGGACCTTTTCTATACAATTTCTTAATGCATCAACAATGGCAATATCATTATCCCTCTTCTGTTGTCTTTGTTTCAATGTCATTCCTTTCTCAAACCCCAACAAATCAACATCGGCGCCTCGTTTTACCTTTTTGCCATCAAACATGAGTACGTATGATTTTGAATCGTCATTATGTTTCGCTTTGAACTCTATCATTTCCTGCATTATTCCTGGCTTAAATGTAACAGGTAAATCATTACCAAAGGGATTAAGATCTCGAAGTATATTCTCGCTTGGACAAGCAAAATTTATCCGCGAGTCTAATGGATCAAACAAAGTTGTGCCGCTGATTAACTGTAGGGTCTCGTTCTTCATTCCTGACATAAATCTAAGAAATCGTCCGCCAAATAACTTCCTTCCAATCCAAAAGAATTGCAACGTTGTTGGCGAATATCGCATATGCCGGGTATCTTCTTGAGCGAACCATTCCACAACATCACAGAATAATGAGAAGGCTGTATTGTCTAATGGAAAACGACCTTCTGATACTAAATGTAAAAACTTTATGAGTATATCCCCCTTTCCAGCTTTCTGTGTAGCATTAACAGATGTTAATAAAGGCAAAATATCTTCATGAGCGTTGTCGTCGGCAGTATCAAGATTGCAACCCGAAAGGTCGAGTGATCTCATTGATGATTCAAGCTCATCGACAGTTATGCTGGTTTCTTCTAAATCAGTGAATGGTATTCGTTTTTTACAGGATCGTCTAGGAGTTACTTTCGGAGATCTAGATACGTTTTTGAAAATTAGCGGAGTTGACGTCATTGATTTTGCGGGACTGCAGATTCGTTGCCTTTTCCGCTGGGGTGAACCGTAGACATTCTTGTTATACGAACTCCTTTTCTTGTATGTTGTAAGACATAAACCTTTCTTTCTTTTCCCTTTAAACAATCCCATTTTGGACCTACAAAATCATTTGACGGCTTGTTAACAAAAATTGTCTAGATGTCAGTTAAGCTTTAATTTGTAAAACTTATTACTTAACTTATTTGTACATTCATAATTGATTTACATACCTGATAGATTGCCTTATGTAAGCTTAAAAATGTGACCATGTTTTCATTGTTTAGTGTGTTTTATGCTTGCCTGACAGGCATGTAGAAGATGATATATAGTATTGCAAAATGGTTTCGTCCGAATTTTGATGTGATTTATTGATAGGCCGAAAAAGTATGTGTGTTTACGGTTACATCCCCGAAAAAAATAGGGTTGTTAGGTCGGAAAATTATTTTTTTACTTCAAATCTGAAGAAAAATCACTCTTTTTTTTAATTCGTGTCCGTTTTTACACAGCTTCAACAGCGGCCGCCAATTTGCATTGCGAAAATGAAGTAAATGAACACAAAAACACGTTTTTTTTTTGTTCAGTCTAGAGTAAAATTAGCAAAAGGCAGTTGGCAGTATATGAACTCGAGGCTACTAAGACATGTTTTCTTCATTTTAGGTCATAAAAAACGGAAGGGGTTACTGGGAAAAAATAGGGTCGGTTGGGTGACCGTGAACACACATATTTTTTCGACGTATTTGCCAAAGCTGTACGTGGTTGTAATAAAAACGAATGGCAAGGCTTGATATTTTACTGATTATTGCAAACCTCATTTTGACTTTAATCTAAAGAAAAAGAGAAAATCAAAACACTGTTCCACTGCCCATTGCTTGTTTGGTCTAGGCTTATTATGTTCAGTTTCGTCTAATGAACATTCATCCCGTAACTGCTCACTACCAATAAACAAGTCATTTTTGTATTCCGTGGACTTAATTACCTACTGTCAATATTCCAAATTTAAGCAAATTTAAAATAGTTTAAATTATGCCATTTGATATGTAGAAGATCGTCTTAGCCAACGAGTATTTACGATGTATTAATCAGCAAAATCACATCATCTGGTTCTGAGACTGAAGGTCTCAACATATACCAGAAGGCCTCAACCTATGCCAGAAGGTCTCAACTTCTCACAGTTACGGATATTGTTTTGTTATAAGCCTCTATCGTTGCCATTCATGTTGTAAGATCGAACAAGTCAATAAAAATCTGTCACCCAAACACATCACTGTCGCGGAACCTTCTTGTTATGCAACAACACAGCAGATATTCTATGACGAAATGCACAAAATGACCTTGTTGCTTCACGGGAGAAAAGTGATTTCTCTTTCAATTCTAACAATTTTACTGAAGTGAAAGCAGGAAACGTTTGCTCTTTCATATCGGAAGGGAATAGCATTCTTTGATTTTTAGAACATGCTTGTAAATATCTAGAAATATGAGAACAAACAACTTACCTTGGCGATGTTTGTGAAATTCTGTGGCCAGAAGGTCTCAACCGGAAGTTGCAGATACCTTTTTGCCGGCTCAACATTATGTTGAGACCATCTGGTTTACCAGGCGTGATTAGAATCGTGCATTTTACATCATTTTATCTGCTAAATTACTATATTATCACAAGTGCGAGGACCTTTGTGAAATTCAAGGGTTTCTGAAATTAATTGCACAATTTTGTGTCGGTTACAAAGGAGTCATCAAATTATTAATTCAATTAAAGTAATATACTAAACTAATACAGAAATATATATAAATCTGCTGTCACAGTCTTGGAAAGGAGTGTGTGCAGTCCTTATTACAAATCTTTACTTTGCAAATAACATAATTATGTTTAAGCTAAACTATTTTTGTAGATTGGTCCAAAAATGTCACATTTGTGATAGATTTTAGATCAGATTTTACTATCACTTGCCTATTTTAAAAGTTCCTATGGTACGAGATTTAAATTTGGACTAATAATATAATAAGTTTTGAATGAGGGCTCTTCACCTGTTGAATTTTACAACTACCCTAACAATAGTTAATTATAGTACCTGACTATAGTATTTCAATTAACATCTACTAAAATTTATTGTTGTAGATCTGTCTATTGTCAAGCGGAAACAGACAGGGCTACGTTCTTTCCACTCCTGCATATGCTGAGTGATTTTTACTCGAATTTATTATTTGTTTTTTCGTAAAAAGTCTCAATTCTTATTCAACAGACAAAACCGTATTATAAACTATCTATGTGATCAATTTGATGCGAATTACCTGCAATAAATGATATGTATTTCAAAGACAAAAAATATTCAGAAAAAGAAACATTTATCGGCAAATCTTGCATGTATTAGCAACACAAGTTATTCCTGTGTCATTGCGTATTTAATAATTATAGCTTACATTGGCTTTTTCTATCTTATCATTTTGATTCCGTCGAAGAAATGATGGCGTCTTGTAAAATGTTTTCGTTATTTCTCCCTTGGTTGAAAAAAGAAACTGTATATATTGTTACAATTATTTAGTTGCACTGCGATTGTACTGTAGCTTATCAAAGATTTGATTTAAGCTGCTAATAATACACAAAATTTCTTCCCAAATATTATTGCGGTAAATTGGGTTTATATACATGAATGAAAGCAACACATACAAATTTAGCTCGATATTTTACATTGTTTGAGAAGAACTCGGGCCATTATCCCCTTTATTCACTCATAGCACTCGATTTTCTTTCAAGTATTACGACAAAGTAATGTAAAGCCAACATTTTAACAAAAGAAAATTTAATACAAAATTTTCCATAATTTAGAGTTTTCTACGAAGAAATGCCTGTGAAAGATGACCTTTGATCAATTTTTAGCGATTTTATACCATTTTTCAAAAATTCGTTATGAATGACCTTCACAACCGAAATGATTTGGCACTACACGAACAAAATTTCATACCAAAATTACTGTTGGTTATGAGGTCCTCCGTACTGAATGATCACATCATAGACATAGAATAGCACATTTGTGTTGAAATATGCTCTTAAGGCAATTTTTGAACAAGTATAACTTTTTGCTACACCTCTTCCGAAGACCACAATTGATAGAACTTTGAAATACATATTACAGGCTACAGATTGATGAATTTTGAATAATATTTAACGATGTTTTAAACTCGGCCCTAGAAGTGAAACAAATTCAGGGAAAGTTGGCCTTCCTCCTTTTCTCCTACTTTCTTCCGACAAGTTTAATTAAAATGAGGGGATATACATGTAGCTAGGAATGATAGCATATAGGATTATGTCAGTACAAGTTCAATAAAGAATGTTTAGCAGCATAATTAGATATCTCTTTCTCGTAAAATTTATTACTTTGTAACTAATCCCGGGAAATCATTTAATGAAGATATGTGACTTTTGATCTGAAATTTATGGCAAACGAGCACAGCCAAACTCATGCGGTATTACACATCGAAATATATTTAATTGTTATCCAATCAAACTTGTAACAATGAATTATGCTTCACTAGTATCAAAACCAAATCAGGTTTAAATGTCTTATTCTGTATGCTATATGTTTTTTATATTTTTAGTTAAACAGACCAAACCACCATTTAATTGTGTTAACACCCCTAGTACTGTAAGGCGCTATACTATGTTACTGTACATGATTCAGTTTATACGATATTCCAGAGCTTGTGCTTTCTTTCACGATTTTCTTGATAGAGGGTTGCTACTTACAAGAAAGCTACTGAACCAAGGGTTTCTGATGGTAATGTTGAAGGCATCACTTCGAAAGATTTACTGTCGCCACCACAACTAAGTCGACAGTTACAGAATATCTGCGCCACAAATGATCACTGATATGTTCCGTTTGTCATAATCACAGGCCAGGTCTTCTTTTCGTATCCATGATTTACAACCGAATGTGACTTACTGCCTGATTTTAACATAATCATCACGACGAGTGCCAACAGTGGAGCAGGAGATGCTTAGCCTTCGGAGCACCTGATCTCACTCTGGTTTTTAGTGGGGTTCGTGTTGCTCTGTCTTTAGTTTTCCGTGTTCTGTTTTGTAATCAATGGTTGTCTTTGTGCCTTTGTTTGGCCATGGTGTTGTTTGATATTTTTTTATTTACAGATTCTAGTTGCCTCTTTGGTATCTTCGAACTTTACTTATAACGCTTGCTATCTGTATCTAACATTAACTTAGACAATAATGGAAAAATTATTTATTTCATTATTGACAACAGACTGTTGCGTGTATGCAATTTTAATTATGAGGCCAAAACCAGTCACTGAGCTAATTTCATGATTTATGACAGAAGACTTTCCGTATAATGGCTGAAATATCAGGCCGTAACGAGCCATTAAGGTAATCTTATGATTTATAGCAGACTGCTGTCTGTATCCAGGCTTAAATATCAGATCGTAACCAGCCACTGAGGAAATTTCATGATTTATGAAATGCCACAGTCTGTATCCAGGCTTAAACATAAGACTGTAAGTAACCATTACGCAAATTTATGATTTATGACATACCACTCTCTGTGGTCAAGTTTCTTAAACATAAGACTGTAAGTAACCATTACGCAAATTTATGATTTATGACATACCGCTGTCTGTGGTCAAGTTTCAATATCATTTCATAACTAGCCATTGAAGTAATTTCATAGTTTATAACACACCGTCGTCCGTATCCAGGCTGAAATATTGGACAGTCACAAGCTATTGGGCTTATTTTACGATTTATAACACACCACTGTCTCTCCAAGCTTGAATATCACATCTTAACCGGCCATTGAGCTAATTTCATGATTAATGACAGAACGTTGTCTGTATCCAGGCTGAAATATAAGACCGAAACACGAGAATTGCACTAATTTTATTATCTGTATCCATGCTGAAATATTAGCCCCTTATCATCCATTAAGTTAACTTCATGATTTATGTCAGACCAATGTCTGTATTCAAGCTGCAATACGAGACCAAAAAAAGCCATTGCTTAAATTCCATTGTTTACGACAGATCGCTGTCCGTATCTTGACTGAAATATCAGACCGTAACAAGCCACTGAGCTAATTTCATAATTTATGACAGACTGCTGTCTGTATCCAGGCTGAAATATCAGACCTAGCCAGCCATGAGCTATTTGTAAATTATTGTATACTATTTCTGTTTCAGCCTCGCATTCCCTTTACGATTCTTTCCTTGATGTAAAGTGTCAATCTACATAACTTTAACGGACGCATTGTTGATGCTGAAGTGTAGATATGAACATTTTTGAAGCTAATAAGAAACTAATATAACCATGAGACGCACCATCCCGACAACACCGGACTTCATGACAAGTAAACTTTCCTGCCAAAGCGGTCGTCCTGACCGGTCCTCAGGACATCTGCAAGTTAACATTGGGCAGAAACAGAGACAGAATCAATTTAACTTGGACGGGACGCCCCGAAAAGACACAGCTGTCGAGCTGACTTGCCAGCGGACTTAAACCAGACATTACGACAGGTTTCCAAGCTAACTTGAATGAGAGGTTAGGTCTGCACCTATCTGTATATCGTCATTTGTGAGAAGGAAAATGTATGAATGCTTCATGTTTCTGAACCTGTTTCTGAACATTCACATAAAAAATGTCAGTGCAATCTTTACTGGTCTACCTGAACTATTTTATTTTGTGAAATTGCTACGTACAAAATGCAATATATTATATCGCGATATCATTTATATATTCATCCAATATGTTTATATCTTTTTTCTAGATTGTATGAACAGTTCTTAGCTTAAGGGTCTTTTAGAAGACATCAAAATTATTATCCAGGATTCTGTTATTTCTGTCACAGTTCACCGAATATGAGGACTGATATCTTGTAAAATCAAAGTATTGCATTCGAAGAATTACAAGTTTTCAACTCTGTGTAAAAATCTTCATTACAAATCTCAAGAAAGAAACAAATGTCAGTGGTATCTACTCTTCGCATATTTTCTAAACATAGGCACTGTGTGTCAAAGAAACCAGTATAACAAATGCTGTCAAATCGTTGATTGAGTAATCTGACAGTGCAAATTGTCAGAATAAGACATACATAAAATAGAGATATATAATTTTTATGTGCAATAAATTAATCTGTACAACTGACCATTCTTAGTAAATATTGAAATACATAATTTATTACATTGTGTAAGGGGCCTGGATGGCTTAGGCTAACGGGTATGATAGAGTTAAAAGCTAAAAAAAAAATGCCCAAAAGTGACGATAAACAGAGTGTAATAATGACAGAGGTTTACAATTCAGTAAAGCGGAGCTTCGAGACATTTTTGTAGCGACCCTTTTTCATGCAACTATAGCTTAACTTATGGTATTTTTAAATCACCTTAAAACGCGGAAGCCATTCAGAATCTTCTGTTTTAATGGCAGCGGTGATTTAAAAAAAGCTAGGGCTATTTTCCTCTGTTTTTGTTTCACTCATAGCACTCGATTTCTAATTTTCAAGTATTTCGACAAAAAATCAAGTAATGTATAGACAACATTAACAAAAAAAAATTCAATACAAAACGTTTCATAACTATGCGTTTTCTGGGAAGAACTGTCTGTGAAAGATGAACTTTGATCAATTTCTACTGATTTTGTACCATTTTTAAAAAATTTGTTATGAAGAACCTTCATAATAAAAATGATTTGGCACTTAAATGTAAGAAAATACACGAACAAAGTTTCATACGAAAATTGCTCTTGGTTTTGAAGGTCCTTCGTACTGAATAATCACCTCAGAGACGTAAAAATAGAGCATTTATGTTAAAACACGCTCTGAAGGCAATTTTTGAACAAGTGTAACTTTTTACTACACCAATTCTGAAGACCAACATTGATAGAACTTTGAAATACATATAACAGGCTACGAATTAATGAATTTACAGAAATTTTTAACGATGTTTTAAAATTGGTCCTAGAAGTGAAACAAATTCAGGGGAAGTTGGCCCTCCTCCTTTATACTCATGAGTACACTTAATAATTGCATATACAATATACATGTACATTCTTTCACGTTCTATAACGGTCAGTGACTGGAGTACAGTAATTCATGTATGTAATTAACACCAGAAGAGGACCATAATAGAAATTACATCAATTTAAAACGACCTATGGTGGATCACTACTTCAAATTTGCGGAACAATCTTTCGCATCTGA
>JAOXYJ010527970.1:0-21636 GCA_028566555.1 Lithophaga nigra | reverse complement strand
TCCCATAGGAAGAAATGGCTAAGTCCATGTTTTGCCATGGGAAACCCCAAAAATCTATTTTATCAAAAATTTAAATACATGTTGCACAACTACATATCATAAGGAAGAATCCTATGAAGTTTCACTTCATTCACTCTTATACTTCCTGAGATTTCGCGTTCACAAACATAGGACTGACAGACGGACGGACTGACGGACGGACGGACGGGTGAAAAACTATATACCCCCGCTACTTCGTAGCGTGGGGTATAAAAAATAAAATAGGAGGTGCACAATGACATTATATGATAAAGATTCTGTAAAAGTTTCACTGAAATCCATTCACTGGTTTAGGAGGAGTTGCGGATACAGCATGCCTACCCCCTATAGCTATTTATAGAAATGGCAAAGTCCATGTTTTGCTATGGGAAACCCCAAAAATTAGTTAAATCAAAAAATAAAATAGGAGGTGCACAATGACATTATATGATAAAGATTCTGTAAAATTTTCATTGAAATCCATTCACTGGTTTAGGAGGAGTTGCGGATACAGCATGCCTACCCCTTATTTATAGAAATGGCAAAGTCCATGTTTTGCTATGGGAAACGCCAAAAATCAGTTAGATCAAAAAATAAAATAGGAGGTGCACAATGACACTATATGATAAAGATTCTATAAAAGTTTCACTGAAATCCATTCACTGGTTTAGGAGGAGTTGCGGATACAGGATGCCTACCCCCTATATGTAGAAATGGCAAAGTCCATGTTTTGCTATGGGAAACCCCAAAAATCAATCGGATCAAAAAATAAAATAGGAGGTGCACAATGTCATTAGGTACTAAAGATTTTCTCAAAGTTTCAATGAAATCAACTCACTGGTTAAGGAGGAGTTCAAGATACAAAAAAGGGGACGGACGGACAAACGAACGGACGAACAGACGAACGGACAGACACCCTCATCACTATATACCACCCTGCTAAAGCTGGGGGTATAAAAATCCGTGAAAATTCTTCCTCTTATGTCAATGTAAGTCGTTTGGTAAACAGGGATGACGGACAGAATGACAGACACCCCATCAATTTCGCAATACCGCACATGTAAAAATTCTAAGTCCCTCGGTAAACAGGAAGTAGATGACCTAGAAAGCTGGAAAGGGGAGACACGGTATAAGTCATCATGCTTAAGCCATATACCAAAAAACTTATCATTGCTTCGAATGGGTGCTGAGGAATCTGCGATGGAAAATTTCCCAATACAGCACATGTAAAAATTCTAAGTCGATCGGAAAACAGGAAGTAGGTGACCTAGAAAGCTGCAAAGGGGAGACACGATACAAGTCATCATGCTGAAGTCATATACCAAAAATCTAATCATTCCTTCCAATGGGTGCTGAGAAATCTGCGACGGAAAATTTCGCAATACCGCATATCTAAAAATTCTAAGTCGCTCGGAAAACAGGAAGTATATGACCTAGAAAGCTGCAAAGGGGAGACACGGTACAAATCATCATGCTTATACCATATACCAAAAAAGAAATCATTCCTTCGAATGGGTGCTGAGAAATCTGCAACGGAAAATTTCCCAATACCGTACATGTAAAAATTCTAAGTCGCTCGGAAAACAGGAAGTAGATGACCTAGAAAGTTGGAAAGGGGAGACACGGTACAAGTTATCATGTGTAAGCCATATACCAAATATCTAATCATTCCCTCCAGTAGAAGCCAAGAAATCTGTGACGGAAATATTTGTTACGGACGGACACCCCCATCACTATATACCCCCCACTTTTCAAGCGGGTGGTACAAATATCATTGATAAACCACTACTGGTTTCACAGAAATGGACTTCAATGCAAAAACTTAACCGAGTCATTCAAGCATGAAATTTAGGTCAAAGTGACCAAATTGTTGAAGAAATGTATTGTACTATGTAAGATGACTGTAGTGATGAAATATCATCGATATACCACTACTGGTTTCTAAGAAATGGACCTAAACGCAAAAACTTAACCGAGTCACTCAAGCATGAAATGTAGGTCAAAGTGACAAAATTGTTAGAGAAACATGTTGTACTATGTAAGAGAATTGTAGTGATGAAATATCATTGATATATCACTACTGGTTTCTCAGAAATGGACCTAAACACAAAAACTTAACCGAGTCACTCAAGTGTGAAATGTATGTCAAAGTGACCAAATTGTTGTAGAAACGTATTGTACTATGTAAGAGGATTGTAGTGATGAAACATCATTGATATATCATCATGAGTTCCTGAGATATGAACATAAGTGCAAAACTTTATAAGAGACACTCAAGCATGAAATGTAGGTCAAAGTGACCCAAATGTTGTTGAACTGTGTTCTACGTTATAAGAGGATTGTACTGGTATAATATCACATTCGTGGACAGGGCATAAAAATATCAATCAAGTTCAAGATTTTAGCCTTTTTGACATTTAAAAAGCTTTTAAATAGCCCATTAGCGTACCAGTACAAAAACATACATGTTTAAACTTTAACTGAGGGCAAAAATGTGTCTTTTATTGTACATTGTTCTTTTAAAATTACAAGTCACTGAAGATCTCAAAACCTCTATTGATATGTACTAAGTCATACCCATACAACATTAATTATATACAGGACTGCCACAATTTACTTTAGATAAAATTCAAGTGGTTTCCTAAGACTTTTCAAGATCTTTTTTTTTTATTTGACAATGTACCATTTTCAAGGTAAAAACACTTAACAAAATACTTGTTCAACATAATAATTTCCAAAACTTATTTCAGATTGCAAAAATTCCAGCCTGAGGCTTTTTTTGAGAATTTTCCTACATGTAATGATATGCAAAGATTTTCAAGGTTGTGGGAGCCCTGTATATATCATGAAAATTATAACAATTGCTCTAATGTCTCTGCTGTGTTAATTAAAGCTATGGCACTCTCCAAGTCTTCATCTAGCACAGTTTCTTCATTTTTTGACTGAGATTTTAACTGTAACGCTAATCGCGAAAAATACGACACAATTTGAGATGTCTGTAAATATTCATGGGGTGAAAACCTTTTCTTTCCATTCTCATCTCGCGACGTACGCATATGTTTTGCTACGTTACTAGCATTGGCCTTCTGTCCAGCCCGTTCACCTGCTTCAAATATTTCTTTCAAGTAAGTGTGGATCTTTGGGGAAAAACGTGCTGACTTCCTTTCCCTTCTCAAAGCCCATCCTTTCTGCAGTAAACAGTCACCACTCTCTAAAGAACCCTCTCTAGACTTGGTTGTACTTGACGAAATGTCTAAGCAGATGTCCTTCCACTGCAGTTTTATTAGATCGTGTGTGGGCATTAACGAATGTTTTCCAACAAAGATATGGTCTTCAAGCTCTGAATATGATAGGAACTTCTTGGAGCAGGTTAGTTCAGGGCAAAATAAGTAGTTTTGTGAACTGGTATCATGATCACTGCTTGCTTCAGTATTATCATTTGTTGATTGCTTTATGTGTCCTTCAATGTTCTTGGGTGGAACAAAATTATCAAGAACTTGCAATTCTGTTGATTCTTGGGTGAAAGACATGGACGATATCTGCAATCCTTCGCCAATATTATAAGCCTTCCATAGTGTGAATTCGCCATTCTCACTGATAGCCAGGTTTGCAAACTTTGTTATGCCTTTAATTTGGCTTTGGTGAGAGGTCTGTTTCTCTGTATTTATGGCAACATTTGAGACATGGCAACCAGATACACCTCCAGTACTATCGATTGCAATTTTCATTTCAGCAGCGCTTCTGATGTTATGGCCTTCATTAACGAACTTTCTCATTTTCCCACGCATATGGGCAATCTTGGAATCACAGTAAGATTTACCGTTTTGGGCTTCGCTAAAGTCGTATCTTTTGATGTGTATACCTACAAAGAAATCAATATCAAATGTATTTAAAAAAGTCAATATTTGGTTTTAGACTGCTTTATCTGTTATCATAGGGTTGTTACATGACTTTACAAACTAGAAAATGACACCGTCGTAAAGGGCACCGCTGGCCTAAGTCCAATTACTCAAAAAAATATTCGACCAGATGAAACCAAATTTCGATATGCACATCTTCATATGATGATAAACAACTGTGTAAAATTTCATTTACATATGTTGTATACTTTCTGAGTTATAGCGTTGACAAAAAAAAATGTTGACGGACAGACAAAGTGAAAACTATACTGCACCAGCATCCTCGATGTGGTCCCTAATAAGCTGATTTTATCAATCTTTGATCATAAACCATGCAAACATTGTCATTAGACAGCAATCCATATACTATAAATGGGAAATTTTTTGTGGGGGGTTTAATGTAAATAAGTAAATTCAAAACAACACTTATCTCATGAACCAAACTTCTTTTTTCCTTGTTTTTGAAATCCATGTATGATTATCAGAAACAAATCATGTTAAAACAGGTACTAATCCATATCATCCCTCGACCAATTTCGGAAAGACAAATTGGGAACGCAGAATTATGTCTCTCTCCCATCCCCTAGCCCTCATGAAATTTCTCAGTTCAAAGGGGCATAACTCCCACATAATTCAGTAGATCAAAAATTCCTGGTAATTTGCAAAAGTACATATGAAATCCTTGCTGCATACCAAGTTTCATGTAATTTGGTTCAGTAGTTTCAGAGGAGTTGTGGTCACAAGATGTGTGGCGGACAGACAGACAGACTGACAGGACAAAAATAAACTGTTAACACAGAGATATATCTCGCCTTTTGCAGCTTGCCGGAAAAAATAACAAAGTCAAAGGGCCAAGACTGTGTAGGGCATATGCATAAAATGATCATTGAACTGTGATGTACCTGTCCTAATTCAACTGCATACCAAATATCATTGACCTACCATAAGTAGTTCTTGTTAAACAGAGGTGAGCAGAAACTTTAACATAATGCTATATATTCAACTAAAATGTCAAAGTCGCTGGACTGTGACTGCAGCGGCATAAGCATAAAATGATTATAAAACTGAGATGTACATGTCCTAATGCAACTGCATGCCAAATATCATTGACCTATCATAAGTAGTTCTTGTTGAACGGACGAGAGAAAAACTTTACCATTGCTATATTTTCAACTAAAATGTCAAAGTCGCTGGGCCGTGACTGCGGGGGCATAAGCATAAAATGGTTATAAAACTGAGATGTGCATGTCCTAATGCAACTGCATGCCAAATATCATTGACCTACCATAAGTAGTTCTCGTTAAACAGAGGTGAGCAGAAACTTTAACATTGCTATATATTCAACTAAAATGTCAAAGTCGCTGGAACGTGACTGCGGGGGCATAAGCATAAAATGGTTATAAAACTGAGATGTACATGTCCTAATGCAACTGCATGCCAAATATCATCGACCTATCATAAGTAGTTCTTGTTGAACGGACGAGAGAAAAAACTTTAACAATCGTGGATGTTGCCGCTGCTGCATACGCTGTCGGAATCACTATCCCTAAGTCTCGCCTTCCCCGACTTTCGTTGCAGGCGAGACAACAATATGTCTCCCCACCAAGTTGGGGGAGACATACCTAAAACTGAACTTGAGTTATTGTAAAACATAGAAAGTATTGACAGCTAGCATGATTTGTATGAAGCACCCTCTGGAATATATGGAATGGTATTTTGTAATAAATTGTGTTTTATATAAGTCTTATGTACCAGTTCGATTAGAAATTCCTGGTAATGCATGCCATAAATTACTGCAATGGTAACAGCCAGCGTTGTCGCTTCTCAATAGTGCAGTCTCAGTATCAGGCATTTGTTCTTTGATGGTCGTAAGGGAATTCTCCAATACAGATGCCACACTAAACCAGTCCTGCTTTGCAGACTCTAATGTGTGCACAAATGTCCTGTGCTGAAAATAAAAACACTTGAACATGAGTAATTTTGCTTACTGTTTGCCTAAGGGCATGAAAATCTCATTAAATTTGAAAAAAAATAACCTTATCATTTTAGTGTTCTCACATACCCCATGCGCCTCCCTGTTAGACTCCTTTGTTTTTAAAACAGGAAAGTGCCCCTGACCCTTGGTAGATTTCCTGAAAATCAGTTATTGTAACTAATGACTCAAGTTTGAAAGAAATCATTTGTGTGGGAGTTATGCCCCTTTTACCATATAAAAAGGGTCAATCCTTGTAAGCGCTCTCACTCCTACAAAACACAAAGGGATTAAAGAAATTTTATGTAATGCTTTTTACCAATAAAACCTTGTTGGACAAGTTCGAAAAATCTTTGCTGTCTGATGTTTGAGGGAGTTATGCCCCTTTGACCATCAAAAATTAGGGATGAACGAGGTACATGTTCACCAGAAAATAGAGGGATATGGAGTAAATATACATGGGACAATATCACACCAAATGCATTAAAAAATGGGCCAAAGACAGAAAGGGCCGAATTTGTCCATCAAAAAATCACTAAAAATGACTAAGTTCAACTATCTGTTAAATCTACAAAGTTTCAAATTTTGTAGGAGGAGTTACTTACACAAAGTAGGTACCCTTTTCCCCACTCGCCTGCCATTCACCATACTATAAGCTGATTTACACTATATTCAATTTTGCTAAAAATATAAAATTATCAAGGAACAGGGCTTTACTGTTCCTTTTTTATTTTTTGATGAAATTGCATACCTTAAGCTGAAATTTTTTACACTGTGAAACCTACAAATATACCTTTAAAATTGATGTTCCCATGTCTTTGTAAATGGCAACTATCACATGCCAGCTAAAGCCTTTCTGTCCAAAAAAGTCACTTTGCTTCTCTCTGTATAGCAGGGGAAGGAATTTCATTGCCCAGTCCATAACTAACAGAACTTCTCCCTCTCTTAGTTGTTCCAATGTCAGAACACGGCAGCTATCTTGATTTACTGATCTTACTATGTGACTTTTCCAATCAATCACCTTGTTTTCAGCGCTTTCGACATCAACAAGAAATTCCTTCTTTTCCTCTTCAGATGTGTCTGAAAAACAAGAGACTCAATGAATTATCCTTTGCCCACCTTGATTTATGTTAAGAGGCTGCCCATAAGAACACCATGAGCTCCCTATAATATTGGTGGCACATGGTAAATAATATCCTGTTGTAATTTTTATTCAGATATTCCTATCATATCATATAATTCTGCTTGTGTTCTATTTGGTTGAGCCTATCAGAAGTTATAAAATACATGTATATAAAACACATTAAAATATATTCCGGTTTACAGAGAAATGCCGGCTTTTGATTGGATAACGAGCCCTGAATGTCAGAATATATTCCGGATTTAGACGGGGTATATATGTCTCCATGGAGACAACCCGCCTTTCAGCATTTCAGAAGCCGTTTTTCATTGATTCAAGGCAAAAATGAACTTGTTACCTGGATAATTTTAATTGTGCAAACCCATTATTCACCATAAACTGTCCAAATCTGTTGGAAACAAAGCATACGTTTGTTTACATTGTACATGACGTCACAGACAATATGCGTAATAGAAGACCAACATCGGAAAGATTTCCGTGTTTCAAATGGCGTTTTTGACAGAAATCACGCAAAAATTTGGATTTTCAGGGCTGTACACCGGAATATAATTGTAATTCAGGTTTCAGAAAGGGTATATAGTCTGACATACCCTGGATGTTTATTATATTCCCTTCGCCTGACGGCTCAGGGAATATAAGTAAACATCCAGGGTATGTCAGACTATATACCCTGTCTGAAACTTGAATAACATATAATGTAAAATAAGGGGAGATAACTCTTGGTTCTGTAACACATCTCAACTAATATATTTATGCTTTTTACTACTCATAAGTTCATCAATGAACAAATAAGAATGCACTGTTTCCACTTCAGTTCCTTTGTTTTGAAAAAAAATAGGAAGAATATGATTTCTCATAGGATTTCTATGTTAACATTGACCCCTGCTGGCCGCTGTGTTTTTTGCCTGACCATAACAAAAAGAGGATTGTTTGTTAAGAATCCTAATAATTGAAAATTTGAAGGATATCCCTTCAGTTGACCTACTGTGTCAATGTATAAAAAATGTCTAATTTGTCAAAACAACATGGTGGTACAATATGATAAACTATGTATTGCATCTAACAATCGTATGAAATTTGAACAAATCTGTCCAGTGGTTTCAAAAAATCATCTTCGAAAGTATAACAAAATAGACTGTGTCCTTAGTCAAAGGCTTATCTACTGACCCTCTATCAGCTTTTGACTACAGAACAAGTTTAAATTTCAGGTCCAATGGATTTATAAGCCGTTGACGTTAGACCCAGTCAATATTAAACTGCATAATACTCTAAAATTCTCCATACCTTTTGAATCTGTTATGGCTTTCTTTAGCTTAATCATGGCATCTGTAAATAGGTTGCATCTACTGCACTGCATATTGTGTTGGTGGTTGGTGCACTGTTCAGAAAATTTCCTGTCTGTCGGGTCAGATAAAGCAAATTTGATGCAGTGGTCAGGACATTGATCCTCCTTTTGCAAATGATGTTTGAAGTCTGTCTTCAGATATAACTTGAATGACAACAGTTTATCCTTTAATTCGGTCAAGGAGTTATTTCTTTCTATGTCTAAAATGTCTCTCTTCTGAATTTCCAGAACTAGTTCTATCAGAGTATCCATGGCGCATATACCATCTGCTGCAATGTTGTCAAGACCCTTGAGATTTGTCCTATGTGAAGCTGGACATTCACTAAGTATTTTGAATAAGGTTGCCCTTGACAGTGAATCAAAACCTGTCTCCTTACAAAAGGACAAATACGTATCCACTATTGTTGAGTGGCAAGCTGTTCTAACAACCTCTGGTATAGGTATGACTTCCCCAGAGTTTAATTTCAATTCTTTCGTTCCAAATGATGACACCTACAAAGATACCAAAACATGAGGTAATCAACGATTATGAAGTTCACCTCTTTTACATGTGGATTTAATAATCAGATTACTGTAAAACCTACTTAAAGACAGTGAAACATAAAATATAGGTTACAGTGACCTACTTCTATTGAAGTGCTGAGCTACTCCCTAAGATACATCTGTATGCAAGATGTGATGGTCCCATATCATACAGTATCTGAGATATAAACTCAGATGTAAAACTTACCCAAGTCACTGAAGCATGAAATATAGGTCACAGTGACTTAATTTTGTTTGGATGCTGACCTACTCCCCAGGATGTATCTGTATGCAAGATATGGTGGTCCTACATCATACAGTATCCGAGATCATAGGAACTCGGACGTAAAACTTACCCAAGTCACTGAAGCATGAAATATAGGTCACAGTGGGTTAATTTTTGGATGCTGACCTTTTCCTAAAGATGCATCTGTATGCAAGATATGATGGTCCTACATCATACAGTATCCGAGATATGAACTCGGACGTATAACTTACCAAAGTCACTGAAGCATGAAATATAGGTCATAGTGACCTAATTTTGCTGGATGCTGACCTACTCTCCAAGATGCATCTGTATGCAAGATATGATGGTCCTACATCATATAGTATCCGAGATATGAACTCAGACGTAAAACTTACCCAAGTCACTGAAGTATGAAATTTAGGTCACAGTGACCTAATTTTGCTTGGATGCTGACCTACTCCCCAAGATGCATTGGTATGTAAGATCTGATGGTCCTACATCATATAGTATCCAAGATATGAACTCGTACGTAAAACTTACAAAAGTCACTGAAGCATGAAATGTAGGTTACAAAGACCTAATTTTGTTTGGATGATGACCTACTCCCATAGATGCATCTGTATGCAAGATATGATGGTGCTACATCATACAGTATCAGAGATGTAAACTTGAACCTAAAATTCACCCAAATCTATTCATTATTCAAGTCAGTGAAGCATGAAATATGGGTCACCATGACCTACTTTCGTATCGCAAAAAAAAACCAAAAACTAGAGATTGTGTCTGTAAGACACGGATGCCCCGTCCTAAAAAAATATCGGGTTCCAATTTTTTTTTAACTAAATGCAAAACGTATCACGAGTACCTCATGTGTGAAATGTTTTTCATGGCGATTCAAATAAAGCTGAACTGTGTTGTAATATATATGAGATTTGTATACCACTGATAAACCATCAAGGCATTTCAGACAAATAGACCTAAATGCAAAATTTAACCAAAGTCACTCAGACATGAAATGTAGGTCATAGTGACTCTAATGTTGGAGAAACATATTGTACTGTGCAAGAGAATTGTAGTGATGAAATATCATTGATATATCAATATTGGTTTCTCAGAAATGGACCTAAACACAAAAAACTTAACCAAGTCACTCAAGCATGAAATGTAGGTCAAAGTGACCAAATAATTGGAGAAACATATTGTACTATGCAAGAGTATTGTAGTGATGAAATATCATTGATAAATCACTATTGATTTCTCAGAAATGGACCTAAACACAAAAAAACTTAACTGAGTCACTCAAGCATGAATTGTAGGTCAAAGTGACTAAGTAGTTGGAGAAACATATTGTACTATGCAAGAGGACTGTAGTGATGAAATATCATTGATATATCACTATTGGTTTCTCAGAAATGGACTTAAATGCAAAAACTTAACAGAGTCACTCAAGCATGAAATGTAGGTCAAAGCGACCAAATTGTTAAAGAAACATATTGTACTATGTAAGAGGATTGTACTGATGAAATATCATTGATATATCACTACTGGTTTCTCAGAAATGGACCTAGACGCAAAAACTTAACCGAATCACTCAAGCATGAAATATAGGTCAAAGTGACCAAATTATTAGAGAAACGTTTCGTACTATGTAAGAGGATTGTAGTGATGAAATATCATTGATATATCACTACTGGTTTCTTAGAAATGGACCTAAGCGCACAAACTTAACCGAGTCACTCAAGCATGAAATGTAGGTCAAAGTGACCAAATTATTGGAGAAACGTATTGTACTATGTAAGAGGATTGTAATGATGAAATATAACTGATATATCATCATTAGTTCTTGAGATATGAACCTAAGTGCAAAACTTTATCAGAGTCACTCAAGCATGAAATGTAGGTCAAAGTGACCCAAATGTTGTTGAACTGTGTTCTACGTTATAAGAGGATTGTACTGGTATAATATCATTGATATAACTCAAAGGGTTTCTGAGAAATGGACCTAAACGCAAAAACTTAACCAAACCGGACGTACGGACGGACGGACAAGGGTAAATCTATATGCCCCTTCCACATTCATGGACGGGGCATAAAAACTTTTTGGATCTGCCTCAGTTTTGAAAATTTAACAGATTATCAGGGCTATTCCATTGAAATCTACATCCTGGAGGGGGGATGCAGATTTTATTTTCTTTTATTGGACCTGGGGTACCCAGAAAGTTTGTTGATAGTGGTAATAGAGAAAAATTTCATAAGAAGTGGGGTCTAAAATTACTGGTGTTCCCGTCCCACCCCTGGAATGTAGATTTAAATGGAATAGCCCTCATCTTCTGTGTCACTATTCACAGTGTTTTTGAAAGCTGGCGGACCTGCAATTTTGTCCACCTAACTTTGGTCAGGTCCACCAGAAATTTGAAGAATTTACAATGGAAATCATAGGAAATACAGTTTTAAGCCACCAGGTCCACCAAAATAAAATAAATTTCAAAAACTCTGTATTCAGAGTAGATTTAAGCTAGTAGAAAAACTGTTGATGTTAAAGAAGCATTTATCTAAAAAAATATTATGGATTTATTTTATTTTCAAACTTCATACTAATAAGAAACACTTTTGTATTAAAATATTATCAAGAAGTATGAGAAATAAAATTGCTTACAATATTATATGTAAAATTTTCTAAAAAAGGGATTGTAAAAGTAATTCTGGATTCCAAACAACTTTTCATGAAAACGCAGTGAAACTTTTTTAGCAGTCAAATATTATGAAAAATAAATCAAGGACAATTCACTAAGCTGAAAATATGTGCTATGGTGGGATATTGTCTCTTTGCAGTTAATAATGTACTTTTTTAGACACATGTTATAACAACCAGTATCAGTATATAAACAAAACATTTTTTTTTCAGGTTGTGTATAAACTATACCAATGGAGATGGTGGTGTCATCAAATTAGACAGCATTATACAGGACTGTGGACAGTATTTTAAAGAAAATTCAATGTGTACCCCAACTAAAGATATAATAGCACGACTACTGCCACATCTTTTCGGTACCGAAACGTTTTTCATCCATGAGCAAGGTAAAAGGTATGTTGCCTATAGAAATATTGTTCCACGTATCAATACCAGTCAAACCAGCATCATTTTACCAGCCCAATGTGTCAAATCTGCATTAATGGACACAGACTTCAAACTAAAGATACCGATGATGACTGTAATAAATGGACACCAGGAGTACATTGAAGTTTCCTTTCATACCCAAAAAGTAACAATTAAATTCAGAAAATTGACTGTAGAAGTAGGATTAAAACTAGAAGTTCAGCAGATGAATGTGGATGGTATTGTCCATTTAGCTACAATGATGAAGTTCTGCAATGGAATGGAAGCAATTAATGATGAATCATCTGTACTTGATGTAAGTGAACTTTCTCAATTACACATGGAGAACTCAGGAACTAGAAGAGCCTGGTCCAAATCTTGCAAAATTCTTTTAAATTGGACAACGAAAAAGGAAGTCTGTGATACATGTACTGATTCAATAAAAAAAAACAGAAAAAGAAAGGGAATGAGTGTGAATAAAATGGTAAATAACAAAAAACCTAGTGTTTTGAAAGAGCAAAATATAAATACTGTAACAAGTAAATTACCACAGGTGGAGGAAAGTAAAACCCCAGATATAAATCTTAATAACATTAAACTTACAGTGGAAGATCATAATGACATGACAAAAATTTTAGATCAGATTGTTGAAAGTGGTGCTCCAGAAAACTTCAAGATACTATTTGAGTCCCAACTACAGAATTGCAGGAAAGGCTTAGAAGTACATCAGCGGAGGTGGGATCCGCAAGTAATCAGTGTTTGTCTTGCTCTTTATTTGAGATCACCCAGAGGTTATGAAGATTTCAAAAAATCAGGATTGCTAGTTTTACCTTCCAAACGGTTACTCCAGTATTATAAAAACTCAATTAAACAGACCACTTGTTTCAATGAGGACAATTTAAAATGGATGGCAAAGGAGGCCAACAACAAGCAAGTGTCTGAATTTGGCAAACATGGTGGCTTGATTATTGACGAAATGTCAATTCAAGACGATCTTGTAATTCAGAAGACAGGAGACAGCTGGAGTTTGGTTGGTATGGTCGACATGGATAGCACAAACAACAATATAGACATTATATGCAATGGAAAAAAAAAAGTTCAACTGGCAACGCATGCATTACAATATGTGTTTCATGGACTCACAGGTTTCAGGTAATTTATTTTAGCACAATTAATAAGACCATCACTAAACATGATATCAGAAAGATGACAGGAAAGAGTGTAAAAATACATGAGACACTATCTTATATGTGACAAAACACAATAACACGGTATCATGTCTTTTAATATTTATCAAAAATGATTTGCAAACTTCTAATAATAAAACATAGTTTCCCTTTTCGGCTCATGAAGATACTGCCGACCAACCAACATGGCCACTGTTACTATAAATAGACCAAAGGGGTAAAACAGGCTGAAACCTTTTTTAAAAATCTTATCCTCTGAAACCACTGGGCCAAATTGAACCAAACTTTACAGGAATAATATTTGGAAGGTTATCTATAAACATTCCAATTTCGTCCCCAGCAGATTAAAAACATGATGGCCAGGGGCAATTCTTGATTCTGATTAGTCCAATTGTCAAATTTTTCATCTTCTCTGAAACTACTATGACAAATCTTTTCAAACTTTACAGGAATGACAATTGTGAGACCCTCTACAAAATTTTCTCATTTCTTGCTTATAGGGTGGTATACCTGGTGGCTAGTGGCACATAAATTTCCATTGAAGCCTGGGAAATCACATTTTGATCATCTCTTCTGAAACCAATAAATGCTAGATGCATCAAAAACAGTGAAAGCACTGTTTTAGCCCTTTTTGGCCCCATTTTCAGAAATGGACAGGGCCAGCATCCTCAAATTCAATAGCAGATATTGTATTGTCCCCAAAAACTTAGTGTTAAAATTTAATAAGGATTGGTAAAAAATTACTCAAGTTAGAGCACAGAAACCATTATTTCTATGGAGGGATGACGCCGACATTGCCATTACAATATACCACTGCAAAAATTTCACTTGAAACGACAAATATGCAAGAAAATGTATCAATACACTTTCCAAAAAAATATTTAGCATTGTATAACCAATTTAGCCACTTTAGCTGTTTTTAAAGTTGTAGTCTAAGATTTTCAATGCAAAGAAAATAGTCCTATATTTAAGTATATTTTTTAATGAAGAATTTTTAAAATCTGATTAAAAGTTTGATTTTTAGTAAAAACAATATATTGCAACATTTAAGTTTAAATTATATAAGAATCAAAGGTGGTTTGAGAAAAATATTTCAATTTTTAAAGTTGGCTGTCTACAAATGTAGGATCTTGAATAATAATGTATCGAAAGCAAGAAAAAAGTGCTTAACTTTAGTATTTTCTTTCAAAGAGGAATTGTAAAAATCTGAAAAAAAAATTGATTTTTAGTAAGAACAATATAGTGCAACATTTAATTTTAAATTATATAAAAATTAAAGAGAATTTGAAAAAAATGTGGCAGTTTTTAAAGTTGGAAGTCTAGGATCTCCATAATGCACCGAAAGCAATGAAAAAAGTCCTAAATTTTAGGAGTAGTTTTTGATGAAGAACTGTTCAAATATGAAAACAAATGTGATTTTTAGTAAGAATAATATATTGTTACAATAAATTTTAAATTATATTAAGATCAAAGATAATTTGAAAAAAATTTTGCAGTTATTAAAGTTGGTTGTCTAGCATCTCCAATGAAAGTGCATCAATTAAAAAGCATCATATGCTTTAATTTATAGGGCAGGGGGGCGAATTTTATTTTTTATTTTTTATCTTTTGCTTTGGTAAATTCTTCGCCAACTGTTGTTGTCATCCTCGATCAGCACTACATAGTCAATTTTCCCAGTCTTGATAAAGTTCGATTAGACTGTATGTGTTCCCAACACTAGATCAATATCAGTTGAGTTTTCAAATTTCAGAAATAAAAAAAAAATAGGGGTGGGTGGGGATGATAATCTAGGAATTTTTTTTATTATAGCCCTACAGAGGAATTTTTATAGTGCGTTTTAAATGATTTAATTTTTGTCTCACCTGCGACGAATGTCGCTGAAGGCGAGACATAGGTATTGCTTTGATGGCGATGGCGTTAACAAGAGATATCTTGGCAACTATTATAGCTAGGTCAACCAAACTTTGTATGGAGGTTGCTTATGAACTCAGCATCTCAGCCCATCATTGTCACCTGACCATGACCTCATTTTCACGCTCCAGTGGTCAGATTAAAGTTTTTGGATTAGGTCTGTTTCTCAGTAACTATACATGGTAGGGCAACAATATTGGGTATGTAGATTGGTTGTGAGGAGGTTATGTCCGTCCGACAGGTGTCGCATGTCCTTGACCTCATTTTCACACTCCAGTGGTCAGGTTAAACTTTTTGGATTAGGTCTGTTTTTCAGTAACTATACATGGTAGGTCAATTATATTTGGTATGTAGATTGGTTGCGACGAGTGTATGTCTGTCCAACAGGTGTCAGGTGTCCTTGACCCCATTTTCATGCTTCAGTGGTCAGGTTAAAATTTTTGGATTAGGTCTGTTTCTCAGTAACTATACATGGTAGGTCAATTATATTTGGTATGTAGATTGGTTGCGACGAGTGTATGTCTGTCCGACAGATGTTGGGTGTCCTTGACCTCATTTTCATGCTTCAATGGTCAGGTTAAAGTTTTTGGATTAGGTATGTTTCTTAGTAACTATACATGGTAGGTCAATTATATTTGGTATGTAGATTGGTTGCGACAAGTGTATGTCTGTCCAACAGATGTCGGGTGTCCTTGACCTCATTTTCACACTTCAGTGGTCAGGTTAAAGTTTTTGGATTAGGTCTGTTACTCAGTAACTATACATGGTAGGTCAATTATATTTGGTATGTAGATTGGTTGCGACGAGTGTGTGTCTGTCTGACAGGTGTCGGTTGTTCTTGACCTCATTTTCATGCTCCAGTGGTCAGGTTAAAGTTTTTGGAATAGGTCTGTTTCTCAGTAACTATACATGGTAGGTCAATTAGATTTGATATGTAGATTTATTGCGACAAGTGTATGTCTGTCTGACAGGTGTCGGGTGTCCTTGACCTCATTTTCACACTTCAGTTGTCAGGTTAAAGTTTTTGGATTAGATTTGTTTCTCAGTAACTATACATGGTAGGTCAATTATATTTGGTATGTAGATTGGTTGCGACGAGTGTATGTCTGTCTCACAGGTGTTGCATCTCCTTGACCACGTTTTCACGCTTCAGTGGTCAGGTTTAAGTTTTTGGATTAGATTTGTTTCTCAGTAACTATACATGTTAGGTCAATTATATTTGGTATGTAGATTGGTTGTGACGAGTGTATGTCTGTCTCACAGGTGTTGCATCTCCTTGACCACGTTTTCACGCTTCAGTGGTCAGGTTAAAGTTTTTGGATTAGGTCTGTTTTTCAGTAAGCATTCATGTTAATGTAGGTCAACTATATTTGGTATATGGTTTGGTTGTGAGGATTGTATGTCCATCCAACAGGTGACGCATGTCTTCACCTCATTATCATGCTCCAGTGATCAGGTTAAATTTCGCAGATTATATTTTTTTAAAGACAGTATAAATATTCAGATAAAGCCATAACACAGGCGAGACATTTCTGCATGTCAACTCTTGTTTCTATGGCCACACTAAAGGAGGGGTCGACATCAACAAAACCAGTTTAACCCTGCCACATTTATATGCACCTGTCCCAAGTCAGGAAAGTGTTGGTCATAGGAATGTCTTTGTGTAGTTATATTTTTGGTTTATTGAATATTTTGACATTGAACTGTACAGTTAGATAGTATTACTTTTTTATATTTTTGTTGGGGCCATTCAGAGCTTGTTGTATGGTTTGGACTCCAACCTGTTGAAGACTGTGTGGTGACCTCTGGATGTTTTGTTTTCATTGTTTATGTGACTTCTGCTGTCTTTGTGACCTTGCTGACCATATATATATCCGTTTTTTCTTACATAATAAAACTTGAAGAAAAAAAATTAATGTAAATAGTACAAACACATTATGACATAAAAGCCTGACATTGGAAATTGTGACCTTATTAAGTCATTTTTTTTCAGATGGCCTGTTGCCTACTTTGGTTCTAGCACTGCCACTGCACATCAACTGTACTCTACTTATTGGAAGTGTGTTGATGTTCTTGATGAACATGGGTTTACAGTGGATTATATCATGGCAGATGGTGCCTCAACCAACAGAGCTTTTACCAATATGTTGTTTACCTCAAACATGAGGGAACAGAAATTCAAATTTGTTGATGTTTTTGATATGAATCACTCCATGTGTGCCATTCAAGATATTATGCATGTACTAAAGAGGATTAGAAACAATATTGAATCAAGCAAACTTGAAAACCACTCAAAGCCAGGAAGATATTTATTCTTGAATCAACCTATAGTATGGGACTACTGGCTTGAATGTTTCAATTATAATTTTCAAAATGGATTTGGTATCCATACAAAATTAACTGAGGACCATTTTACTCTCACACCGGCCTCCAAAATGAGGAATCAATTAGCCATTGATGTACTTGATAAGAACATGTTATTTTTAATGAAGAGCTACCAGGCAACACTTCCTGATCCAGAACGACTTTCGTCGGCGATTTCACTTTTGGAATATACGTCTATTTTGACTGATATTTTTTGTAATTCTAATCAGCCAATTTTTTCCATCTGTGACAGTAGGATTGAATCCCTGAATAATACTTTAAAATTTTTTAATGATTGGGAAAAAAATATTACAGATTCTGTACTTTATATGGCATCTAAAAACTTAATAACACAGGAGACAAGAGACGATATAAATTCTTCAGTTGCAGGGTTCATTTCTTTATGTGAATTAATGTTAGGAAAGGGAAACAGTATCAACCCAGGATATTTCAACTCAGATATTGTTGAAAATTTGTTTGGACAGCAACGAGGAATACGTAATGGGTTAAATGCTAACCCTACACTAAAACAGTATGGACCATCCAATACAGCAATTATTTTAGGACAATGTAGTGTATCTAATAAGAGTAACTCAGGGAAAAGTGCATCATTTTTCAGTGCATCAGTACCTTGTGCACTTAATACAGTTAGAAACAAATGCAATTCTCAAAATAAGAGATCTTTGCGAATATAATTATGTCAGTTTATCATTTATGAGTTATTTTAATCCAGTCTGATCTTGCATGATAATTCAAAGGTTGATTGAAAATTGTCTGACATACAAGTAAATGTAATAAACTTCGTATGTACCAAAAACCATTGACATTGTATTAATTGGCATACTTCAAGAGATATGTCTTCCCTGTACCACATTGTCCGGTTATAATAATGTTGTGACCCGCTAAAGCCAACTGCAAAGCTTCTTGTGACATGCTGTGAGATTCTGTGGTTTTGATCTGTTGATTAGAAAAAGTCCGGGAAAAGTGTGAAATTCCGGGAAAAGTGTGTTCCGTATATGTTTTGTGCATTATACTGACCAATTCAACAAACACATCACTGCGTGACCTCTAAAATGAAGAATGTCTTATATCAGTAAAAGTGAGAACTGCCAAAAAAAGTATTATAATTCCTAAAAATACATTGCCTCTCTAATACATATATATGTACCTTTGTCATCAAAAAATTAAAATGTTCAACAAATAAACCTTTTCACTATATCTGTTACCCTGCATCTGTGGGTGAAAATTGTACTTTCCTGTGAAATGACATCAAGGAACAATCACTTGCAATTACAATGTTAGGAATTTTCCGCGAAAAACATGTTGTTTTTCCACCTCAAAACAAAAACTGCAGTAACAGTCGAAGGGTTTTACACGGTTGGCCACTCGTGCCCCCATCACTTAATAGAAGGAAGCAGACATGAAACAAAGCACAAAATGCATTGCATGGTATACTTTATCTATACAGTACAGTTTCTCTAACATTGACTCAGGTCAAATCTTAACTTGATCAAATTTTGGGTTGACCTCTATACATGTAGGCTGTTCACAATGTAATGAAAATCTTTTATCATTCTGTCAGCATGGAAGGTAAAACTTTACCATTTCAACTTGGACATAAAACTTAACCAATGCCAATGAAGTACAACATATCAAGGCGATCTTCTTTCGATGTCATATTAAATAACTCTCCTAGATGCATTTACATACTAAGTTCTGTGACTTCAGATTAAGTAGTTTCTGAAATGTGAGGTCAACTTAAAGTAATAGATTTTGATTTCCCATTTTCGTGCCATATCTTGTTCTTCTGTTCATCATGGGTTAAAGTAAAAGACATGGGTGACAGTCTTGTTAAAGCATGTAAAGTGGCTTTTTTATTCATTTTTTAAGTGATTTGAGAATGTAAAGTAATGTAAACCTAAACGAGTAATTTTCAAATTCTGTCTTTGTTTAACATTACAAATTATACAACTGACCAATTAAAGTACAGACTTTGACAGACACATCATCTAACTTGAGCATGCAAAATATAGGTGAATTCCGCATCTGTCAAACATAATCAAGAATGTAACGAATGAACAGCCAATCATATTGTTGGTTCAAATACTTTTCCCACAATTTTAATGTGTATTTCTAAACACATGATTTCACCATATTTATACACATTCAGCGAAATAAAATAACTGAATAAAATTATATATACATATACATGAACAATGATATTATTTAGATGGATGGATGGATGGATTGATGTTTAACGTCCAGCGGGAAATTTTTCAATCATATTCAGGACGAGAACATGTTCTGATATGAATCCTGCTTTGTACTAGACCGACACACTGAGCCGGATTTTTATATTGCTAGCTCACTGAAGCAATAATTCGCAGGAAGACATGTCACCCCACTTGGACACATTATACTGACTCTGAGCCAACCAGTCTTTGCTGTTACTCCTTAATCAGTGTTAATGCTATGTGCTTAGCGGAGAAGCAGCAAATACCAATTTTATTGTCTTTGGTTTGACCCGGGCGGGGATCAAACCCACGACCTTCCACACTCGAGGCAAGCACGTTAACCATTACACCACCGAGGCAGTCTATTATTTAGAAAAGAAAGAAAGAAAAGAAATCTAGAGGCTTGCCTTAGCCTGTATTGCTCATATGGTTCTATGTATCCTGACCCACTAAATGAATTTGAAGTAGCTCAGTTGATCTAGAGTCCAATATCAAAGTACATGTATGTCCTGCAGTGGTAGCCATCTTGGATTTCATATCGTCACCAGAAACATATATTTGGTAAAGGATTGTCCAATGACTATTCATGCACAGTTTCGGTTCAACTGTCCTGGTAATTTTTATCCAAGGTTTAATAGATTTATCCCAACTTAGGGGTCAGAGATGATTTTGTAAGAATTCAGTTGTCGGCATTTATTGTTGCCTCCATTCTACCAAATCGCAGTAGTAATATTATATTATATTCCATATATGAAGAATTGTTATATTTATTGAGTATAGTCATATATTTTCTTTGTAGTTTTGTGAAATCAAGTATTCAATTACTGTGTCCACTGACAGTTGTGGGAAAAAAATAATTAACCATTGTACATGTATATGATTGGCAATTCATTCGCCATGTAGTTTTTCATGTTTGATAGAGACAGGATTCATTTATATTTACGCGTGCAAGTTAGATGAGGCATCTGTCAAAAGTCCATACTTAAATCAGTCTGGTAGTATCTTGGCTCCCTGAAAGAATTGAAAAAAATTTATTTTATATTTCATATACATCTGTATTTTAAAATGTTCTACAATGTTCTAAGCAGTTTCTTATGAACAGACATTGTTGATTTTAAACTCTAATCAAATTCTCTTCAAGAAGCATTCAAAGCCATAATAAGCAATTAATGTGATTTTGTAGATAACTGCCTGCCATTGTGTAATTTCTCTAAACTTTGATGTGTTTGCACAGTAAGTTACAATATGTTGCTGATATTTATCAAAAGTAATTACAAGCTAACTTTAAAAGGAAGGATGAATTCTATTTGGGAAAGCATTAGAGACTGGAATGGCAAGAGCTGACAGTTTTCTTTATGTACATGTATCATAAAATTTTACCATGATTGAGCAAAGTTAAAAAAAAATTGATAAGTCATATGGTTTTTTTATTCAAAATTTTCAATAGTCCAAAGCAAATAACAATCAGAATTTTTTAGTTCAGATGTAAACATTAACAGGCGGAAAACTAATTGAAACTAGAAAATGTGTCTATAAGACACGGATGCCCCGCCGTAAAAACAATGTAGGTTTCTGTAATATTGACCTAAATAGGAAAGAAGTATCCAGTTATGAAAGTAAAAAACTGTGTTGTACTATACAAGACGACTCTAGTGGTGAAATATCATTGATATACTGCTATAGGTTTCTGAGAAATGAA
>JAOXYJ010526862.1:0-14614 GCA_028566555.1 Lithophaga nigra | reverse complement strand
ACCAAATTTGAATATGTTGTTATGATCCACTAAAGGCAGGTCAAGTTCGATTTTGGCAGATTTCACTGTTGACGTTCTTGAGTTATGTCCCTTTATGAAGAACGAAATGGTAAAATTTCAATAAGTAGAAAATAAATCCAGGAATTGTTAGGAGCGGGGGCATCTGTGTCCTATGGACACATTCTTCTTTTATTTAACTTTAACATCATGTTATGGTATATTTGAACTGATATAGTTTTGCCTTGTTTTGTATGTTTATGTGTTTTAAACTGGTGTAATAAATACCACAAACATTTAAAGGTGTTTTCTAATGTCCCACAAAACTCCGTGAATTACGTTACATTTTCTCAGCCTCAGTTATACTTATGTTTACTACTACATCAACTAACCATTGAAAAGCTTCCAACATGTGCAAGATGTGTACGGAATTGAGGTGAAAGCATACTTTCTTGCCATTACGTGTATCGCATTTTGCCCTAATTAAGTAAAAACCAACAAAATTAACCTATTCTTTTCATAACGATTGTGTCCCTTGCAGTCAGATTGAGAGCCATGAAAACCTTCCAACGAAGAAGACGTTAGATTGACGTAAAGAGATGACAATAACTAACGTAGTCTTGTAGGAGGTTACAGCAATCAAAAGTCGTACTTTTGTGATATTATATTGATGTTAATCTGGTTTGTTTTTTGGTTTTATGTTGTGTTAAAACAATTCTGAAGAAGTCAAATTTTCATAATTTATTTTGAAAAATTTAAAATTTTATAACATTAGAAAAAAAATATCACAGTTTTAATAATAAACGACATGAAATAAAAATAAGCAACAAACACAAGACCTTAGGACGTAAAAGGGTATATATGTTCTTTAGACCGCCTGGGTGGTGCAATGGTTAGCGAGCTCGACTCGAGTGCGGAAAGTCGCGGGTTCGATCCCCGATCGGGTCAAACCAAAGACATTAAAATTGGTATTTCGGCTGCTTCTCCGCTAAGCACGTAGCTTAAGGAGTAAGAGCAAAGACTGGTCAGCTCGGAGTCGGTATTATGTGTCCGAGTGGGGTGACATGTCTTCCTGCGGACTCTTGCTTCAGTGAGCTAGCACTATAAAAATCCGGCTCAGTGTGTCAGTCTAGTACAAAGCAGGATTCATATATCCATATCATAATATGTTCTCGTCCTGAATATGGTTGAAAAATTATCTGCTGGACGTTAAACATCCATCCATCATCTATATTTAGTACCAGTGGCAGCCATAACCATAAATTCTTAAAGGGGATCACAAATCTATCATTTCCCCAAAGTTTGGTAGCAATTGGCCCATTACAGGATTTTTTAGAAAAATTTTAAATTGTATTTTTTTCTGATTTTACCCCTGTTCTATTTTCAGTAATGGCGGCCATGTTGGTTGGTCAGTGGAAACATCGGATACATTTTGAAACTAAACACCCTAAGGATGATTGTGGCCAAGTTTGGTTCCAATTCGCCCAGTGGTTTCAGAGGAGAAGATTTTTGAAAAAGTTTACAACGATAACGGAAGACGACGGACGACAAGTGATGGCAATATCTCTCATGACCCTTTGGGTCAGGTGAGCTAAAAAAACATTTTTTTTATAGTCTAAGGGATGGATTTATCTAAAGTACAATAAAAAATGACATTTATATTTACCAGTTTATCAAAGCTGTAATATTTGCATTAAGAGGCTGCAGTCTGAAATAGGAACTTCTTTTATTACATATAGCACTTAAAAAAAGTGTAGCTGCTATGCAAAAATATATATACTCTCTTTTCCAAAGAAGAGTATATTTATTAATTGGCAAATCTAGATCAATTTAAATTGAAAATTAACACTGCAGTATGACTTATTGTTAAAAATACATTCTATTTTCAGAGATTTCTAATATTGTCTATGAGCACAAATATTTCATAATTATTCTATATATCTGAAAAAAAGTTCAAATGGGGTTGATAATGCAGTCTGCGCCTTTAGCCACTAGCCCTATGCCCAAGTCTAGTAAAAATTGTTTTGGGCTGGTACAAATTTGCATTAAATATGATAGAACAAATAGAAGTTCCATGAATTGACCTTTCAGGCTAGTTGGTCAAAAACTTTGGCACAGACTGATAATAGCAGTAAAGATACTACTCTTTTCGTAAAAAAAATTACTGACAATTTTTAAAATTTGATTTTAAGAGTGAAGTATAAAGCTGTCATTCGTCTTGATTTAAAATGCATACAACACATTTTTTTAATACTCCTGTTAAGGATGACACTATTTTAGTCAAATGTATACTTTCAATGTCAGTGTCATTTCTAGAGGATGACCAAGAATCAAATTGCCACAGAATATTGAAACCTTACATATGAAAAGTTCAGAAACTTCAAATTGATCCCCAGTTTATTTGTGATGCTGTCCTCTTAAAACGGGTGCAACTATTGAACATGGATAAAATATTGACTGTATAAAAACTAGAGAAGTTTGGTACCTGATATTAAGCAATGATATGTAGTTGTTGAGAAAAATATTACAGAACTTTCTGTATAATTGTTATATATAAACAGATAGTACATGTAGGTACCAAACAGGAAGCAAAAACCAAAAAAAAACAGGAGATTTACTACACAATCCGTCTGCAAGAAACATTCAGAAAGAACCTAAAAGAGCCATGGAATATTGACCCCCTTCCAATCCTTGATCCTTCCTCTCTAAAAAGGTTGGTAGTATCACAATAGTGATTACATTTAATCATGGTATTTTGAACCCACTCCAATGGAAAATTGAACCCTCTTTATTTTTTAAGTATATAACAAGATCTTTGAAACTTAAGCCTATAAGAATGCATTATTGGCCCTGGCGTCCAACTTGAATTTTCAATTGGCATAAAAATTGCAATGTGGAGGATCATACAGGGAACATTCCTGTCGACTGTGGTTCCATTTTGCCTGATGGTTTCAGGTTAAAATGTGAAAAATTTACATAGTGATGTACACAAATTGATGACAGTAGCTCACCTTCATACCAGGGGAGCTAAAAACTAGAAATTGAGAAAAGCACAACACAATGGCTATTTAGCAACAGTTTTAGTACCGGTAAATGCATTCTAGCGGTTTCTAAGAAGTTTTTGAGCTGTGCCAAATAGAAATCACCCTTCTGCAATCACTATATGTACAATGTACATGTTATGTGTTTTGTTTGATGAGGAAATTATACAATCATGACAGGCTTGATAACTTGAAATTAAGTATTAATTTGCATTGTATAAAATAGATTTCTTGCAAAAACAACAAAATTTCAAAATGGTTCTGGAATACATTCACATCTTTGTTAATCAAATTGGACATAATACATTGTACTTGTACATGTATCCCTTTGCATAAGGTCGATTTCTATCTGACACTGCTCATATTTATTTCCCATTTTAGTACTGTTAAAATGTGTCCAATGGTGGCAGACATCTTGGATCTTAAATTTGGCTTTGAGCACCACTGATAATATCATGTTGCAAAGACTGCACTAGAAATTGTCCAAACAGGAAAGATAACTTTTTAAAACGCCAAATATTTACATAGGAAGCAAATGAAATAAAATGTCTCTAAAAGCCTAAAACCCAACCAGGACTGTGTGTTGCATGTTCAGAAAATGCTATTGCATATTAATGTAAACTACCTGATTTTAATGTCTAGTAGTACTTAACCTTTGCACAGAAATCAAAGCATGCTTTATTATCAGTTCATAGTCACTCCTTTGAATGACAAATCTACTATAAGCTACAAAGTCCAATTTTGTTATTTAGTTGGTTTTTTGGCTTTACTTTGACTGTTGTGGTCATATTTTCTTTTCTTTTGCTTTGTTGTAACCTGTAATAAATACATGAAAACATATAAATAATATCAACTTATTCAAACATCAATTTATATTGATATAAATATAGATGCCCCCCCCCCCTAAAAAAAATGCCTCACCACCTGTTGAGACACATTTGAACAAAAGGTAAGAGCATTTAGTTAATACATTTTCAGTCAGTGAAAAGCTGCAGCTCCTGAAATGTTCTGCTGAAACTGAAAAATGCTATGAGCATCACTATATGTTCATTAACAGCTAAGTCAAGATTTATAATTGAACATCATCTATACATTCTGTTTTGTGTTTTACAATAAAAGAACAAATAATAATAATGCTTTCAAAAATATTTTCAATGCACTGCCAAACAATATGCAAATGTCCGTACTGTAATTGGCAACCAGGTTTTACAATGGCTCCACCTGTTAACAGTGAACAATTATTATCCAAAGTTTAAAAGATCTTTTCCAGCTTCCTTATAATTAATGCCGGTCACCATTAGTTGGAACTAGAAGCTTGTTCCGGCCTGTATTAGTTTGCATTTGATGGTTCATAATAGGATTTGTAAAAATATTGTCCACTGAAACCTCTATTTAACCTTTGATTTGGGGCCTATTAGATCAAAAACATGAATCTATATGTTACATTGTTTTATGCAAAATTAGTTAGGGCTATTCCAGAATTAACACAATGGGCAGGTCAAGAGACACTGTTTAAAATATCAAATCACACATACAATAAAATAAAATTGTAACGTCACCTACATATTATTTAAAAGAGAGGGAGTGTGACCCTCAACTGTAACTTTTTTCTGGTAATGCCTTTACTGTAAATATTTACCCATTGTGAATACCTTTATTGGTTGGTTTTTGGGGTTTATCATCACTTTCTGCAATTTTTCAGCTATATTATGACAGCCAGACTTATTGAGGATGCAAGCCCAAACAGCTATCCATGTGGACGAGTGAAACCCTAGACTTTAGGCTTGTGTTTGGAAAGCTTAACACATGAAGTGGGTGAGTAGGATGAGTACTTTGAGCAATTAATATATGAAAGGCTAAGGGTTTTATCCATAGGTATTCATTTGAAAATTGAAATTTGTTATTTATGCTTCCAATCCAATAAAACCCAGGTTCTTTCTTTGTACATACTTCATTCACTGTGCTAATGATGTTTCAGACAAAATGCAATCACATTTCCATTGCCATATGTATCAAACATTGAACCCTACAGCTTGCACACTACATAACCTAGGACCTTCCTTTTTCAATGTCAATTTCGCAATAATACGAAATATATTTCATTCTGAAAACAAATGCATGTCAAATTACAAGTTCTTTCATGTGTCTTTGGAAGACATTTTTTGGTTTTCTCAGTTGAAGCCTATGTTGATATTTACACCCTTAGCTGATAAAACTGATTAAACTGAATGGGATTTAATGCTACTTTCAGTAATTTCTCAGCTATAAAGAACCACAGAACTTCAGAAAGTAAACAGTGAACTTTATCACATAGGTAGGTAGCAGACAGTTGTTTCTGGTATCACCCTAAGTGACAGGAGCAAACTCACACCTAAGAGATGAGTAAGATACAACGGTGTGTACAGGGAAATTTGACTAACCAATAGACCATTTGGTTATCATGGCCCTTTAGACCCTTGTTAAATATCCAAGCAACATAAATGAAATTGCATTTCCAAAGATTGTTCTGAAGGGAAAAAGTGTGATTTCCCAACACAGGTCTGCATAAACTTCAGGAACATGATTTCATATTGCTTTCATTCATACAAATATGTATTTCTGTGTTAGTGATGCTAATTATCTTTACACTCTCATTTCCACATAAGAATATTTTTCAAGATTAAGCTGAAACATATGGTGAACTTTTTTTCCACTGGCACTTTGATCCCTTGACCTTAGTGTCTTTACTTGTACAAACCCAAACTTGCATGTAACGATGGTGCTTCATGTAAATTATGATTTCATTCCTATTGGTGTTTCTTAAAAAGAAAACTGAAAATTTTTGTTTTTTACTTAATTTTCAAGAATTTTGAGATTTAGTCTTTCACTGACTACTACTCATGAAATTATAAGTAATTTTTTTTTTGTAGCAAGCAATTAAATGTAAAAGACTTTAAAGATATATGAGTAGAGGCTCACCAGAGTGAGCCTGTATCACTCAACTGATTTCACCTGAGCAAATAGGCAAAATTGTCATTTTTTTTGTTTACATAAAATCAACATGTTAAATAGCAGTCTGAGCTAGCGGACATACTATTGATGATCTGCAAATTTAAAATTTTTAAGCTGAATGTTTGTCAAAATACATCTTATTTGCATATATATCAAACAATAAAAGCAATGTTTGAATTAAATTGACTCAGTGGTTTCAGAGGAAAAGATTTTTACTACATTTCCCATAGAGTCTTATGGTAAATAAATCCTACAGTTGCAGCCATCTTGGAAGGTGGTTGGGATCACCAGACATACTTTTGAAAGTGGACCACCCAAAGACCATCCCAGTCATATTTGGTTTAAATTGGATTAATAGTTTAAGAGGAAAAGATTTTTATACATTTTTCCATAGAGTCCTATATTAAACCATATCCCAAGGTGGTAGCCATTTTGAATTGAAGTCGAGGTCAAAATACATAATTTAGAAACGGGATGTTTGGTTTAAATTGGTTCAGATTATTTCCCATAGGGTCCTATATTCTACAGTGTGGCCATCTTACATGGTGGTCAGTTTCACTGGACAGTTTTGAAAATGCACCAACCAAGGACCATTCCTGTCATGTTTGATTTTAACTGGCTTCACATTTTCAGATGAGAAGATTTTTATATAATTTTCCCCATATTTAAAAGGTCCTATGTTATACTATGTCCCATCACAGCAACCATCTTGGATGGAGGTTGGGGTAAATGGACAAAATTTAGAATGTGGACTACCTAAAGACCATCCCTGTCACATTTGGTTTAAATTGGCTTTATGGTTTCAGAGTAGAAGACCTTTTTATTTTCCCCTAGGGTCCTATGTTAAACTATGTCCAACGGTGGCAGCCATATTGGGTGTAGATCAGGGTCAATGGACATAATTTAGAATGTGGACCACCCAAGGACCATCCCTGTCACATTTGGTTTAAACTGGCTTAAAGGTTTCAGAGTAGAAGATTTTTATGTAATTTTCCCCATAGGGTCCTATGTTAAGCTATGTCCCACGGCAGCAGCCATCTTGGGTGGAGGTCAGGTCAATGGACATAATTTAGAATGTGGACCACCCAAGGATGATCCCTGTCACATTTAGTTTAAATTGGGTTTATGTTTGAGGAGAAATTTTTAAAAATTTTCACATAAGGTCCTATGTTAAACTATGTTCCATGGTGGCGGCCATCTTGGATGACAGACCGACTTGTCAGATATAATTTTGAAAGAGGACCAACCAAGGACTATATGTACCATTTTTGGTTCCTTTTATCTCTGTGGTTCTGAAGAAAAAGATTTTTTAATGAATTTATTGCTAAATTACAGCTTCGGGTCAAGTGAGCTAAAAATAGATGATAGTGGACAATTGTTTTTATGAAATAATGTCTTGTTCAGTTTGAAACTCAATATTTGTTCTAAATTAGTCTTTGTTTATGAGCCTAAGTAATACTCATCATATCTATATATTTTTTGCAGCAGCAAATAAATCCAAATGTTTTTCGCAAGTTGGAAAAGGGTGAAATTGAGTATACTTAGTTTTGAAACAGTATGTTTTTTATTTAAAAATTCAGGATTTTGAAAATTAGTCTTTTGTTTATATGATGTAATGAGTAATACTCTTCAGATCTAAATAAGTTTTGCATTAAGCAAGGGAACATACAGATTGTCGTACAAATTTAAGAATGTAGCAAAAGTAATGTATTGATAAAGTCAAAACATAAGATAAGATAATGAGGCCTAAATATATAGATTATTGCGTGTAGTTGGCTTTAAATACTAACTAACTTCTTAGGTAACTAAAAATGGTAAAATAGTCCTGAACATCACCAAAATTGTTTGCACAGCTTTCACCTTGTGTATTTTGACAGTTTGCCTCAAAAATACTTACTTCATATTTAATTTTTGTTTTAGTCTACTTTACAAAGAACACAATATATTAAAAACCTTACATCTCGAACTTGCTGTTCAGCTTCAAGAAGAGGTTGTATACAACTTTCTGTAGTGACGCTTTCCTCTAATAATATAGTGGGTGGTAGGTCTTCTATTTTATGCACAGGTTGTAAATTCAAAAGCGGCCAACTGCAGTTTCCTTTTGTGGCAACTGCAGGGTTCTGTATGAATTCTTTCCACCAACTATACTCATCAAAGGATAAATGAATCTTTGATTTTTCAATCACAGACTTCACATGTTCCAAATTCAACTTCTCAAAATTTGGCTGATATTCCTGTGGTGTAGCTGAAAGAATTTGAATAAAATCACCTTATATTTACATTCGAAAAGTGCTGAAGAAGGTTTATGATATATTTCAACTTCTGCTTTGCTTTCTCAATAGTACAAAATGTCATTTTATTCTGATTTTTGTTAAAACAGTGAAAAAGTCGGTAGAACTGACATATGCTCTCCAAACTCCACAAAAGACAGTACAGAGCAAATTTCAGGCTCATATTTTCAAGGATCATAACTCTTGTTTGTCAATTTTCCACATTTTCAAGGCACAACTCTTGTACCGTCTATGTCATCATAGTCAAAATTGAAATTGACCTGTATTTCACCGTCAATAATAAATATGCAAAAGTATAACTCAAATCCTCATAAAGTATTCAAGTTATCATCTGGAAACCCGAATTTGACAATTTTTCACATTTTTAAAGGCATAACTCATGCCATCATGGTCAAAATCGAACTTGACCTGTATTTCACTGTCAGTAATAAATATGCAAAAGTATAACTCAAGTTCTCAATCGGTATTCAAGTTATCATCCGGAAACCCCAAAATTGACAATTTTTCGCATTTTCAAGGGCATAACTCTTGAACCATATGTGCCATCATGGTCAAAATCGAACTTGACCTGTATTTCACTGTTGGTAATAAATATGCAAAAGTACAACTCAAGTCCTCAAACAGTATTGAAGTTAGCATCCGGAAACTGACATTCAGATGGACGGATGGATGGACAGACGGACGAACAAGGCGGCAACTATATGCTTCCCAAAAATTTTTCGGGGAGCATCTGCACATACAAAGCCTTATCCTGGCACCTTCAAGCTGACAAAAAATTTTCTAAAGTAATATATACCAAATTAGTATGGACACACTAATATGTTTATCACCGTATTGAGGAGGGCACAACAGTTTCACAAGAATGAAACTAAACACTTGCCTTAGACAAATTAAAATAGTGTAAATTCTGTTGATCTTGCACAATGAATTCAGAAATATTCGTATCAAAATTGGATGAAAAATAAAAATATGTTCACCTTTTGAAAACTGACCTCTTTAATCCCTTATATCTGGAAGATGGTAGGAGTAATGCAGAATCTGTTGATAAAGCATATGAAGGTCTTCAAACAAGGATCTTGATAAAATCATCAAAATCAGAAAAAATAAAATAATTCCTGTAACTTACAAAATTGAAAATCAGCCCCCTTATGTCTCAAAAAAACAGTAAAACGCAGATTAAATCAGATGACATACTGCTGAAAGGTTGTGCCATCTGGAACAACAATAATGAGAACCACCTGAATTAAAACTGTAGAAAAATAAAAACTATATATACCATAATGGCAAAAAATGATAATTAGCCCTGTTGGGATCCCTTTCTGAAACATATTAAGACCTTTTCTGACTACAGAAAATATATGAAGACTAAAGTAACAGTGCAAACAAGAATTGCTAACAGACCACAACAACATACCCTTACCATAATATGATCACAAATTTTCACAGCCTCTAAAAGAAATGAAGTATTTCAAACTTGACCTATATTTTGTGTCAAGGAACATTGTGTTAATATATTAAAAGAATTGGTCTACAGGGACAAAAGTTAGAGCACAGAAACCAATTGTCCCTAGATGCCAATGACACCCATACCACAATATGTCCGCAAATTTTTGCAGCCGTATAAAAGTCTGGAAAAAGGTTAATACCATGAAATTTTCTAAGTACAAGGGCCATAATTCCTTTAAAAGTCAGTCAACCAGAATGAAACTCAAACTCAATCTGTAACTACCCATAACATGACCACATATAAAAAATCAGCTCAATATCATTACCCATAAGAAACAAGACCAATACTGGGTCTGGACCTGTGTTGCCAAATGTCATTGATTGAAACTGATTGCGCATGTAGGGTTGTAAAATTACATACGCAAAATTTAAATCAAATTGAACGAAAACTGTAGGAGTTGCAGATTACACAAACTATGTACCACTACTTTTTCAGGGAACAAAAACGACAAAGTTCCACATATGGGAAATCAGAGAAAAATTTCACCAAAAGTTCTGAAAACAGGAGGTGCACATATTAATTCACCTACAGTACTTCTGCAAAATTTGAATAAAATTAACAACGAGAGGCTTACCTGGTTATAAACTGAAAGAAATTGAAAAATGTAACAAAGACAATATTAGTTATTAAGAATTGTGTATGGCAGACATCTTGGATCTTGGATGAAATGAGGCAAACTTTGTGAAGGACCATTCAATGATCTGGTTCTGTGTTAAACTATGTCCTACAGTGGCAGTAATCTTGGATTTCAGATCAGCACCAATAACGTGTTATTTGGGTTTTTTTGATCCGGCATCATCTGGTGCTAGGAGTCATATGATATAAGTTGCATGGTTGGCCGGACAGAATAACTGAGATACTAATTCTATAATTTCAGTCTCATTTGAAGGAGTGATTTACATATAATGTTTTATTTTGGAACTGAAAAGTAGGTTAGAGAGGGGAAAGTTAGAGGACCAAGTATTTTTCCTTTTAATCTTATTCTATTCAGGTTTAAACTGTGTATTTTTATATTCATTTTTGGCTTATATTATAGGTAAGTACATGTATAATTTCCTTTTTTTAGCAGTGTAAAACTGATATGATTTTTGGGGGACTTATATGAAGTTTTAATTTGGGATTTACAAGTCAACAGGATGCTATCTCCCTTGTTGTTTATTTTGGGATTTATTAATATTTCATTTTCACATTTTACTCTTTAATCATATAGCAGGGTGCACTTCTTCCACTAAATCTATACTGGATTTTACTGTTTCATATTGGTTGATTGATTATTTGATCAAGCCCACATTATAAATTTTAGACCAGTGTTTTTCGTCACATTTGATGTCTGACAGAATTAGCAAGGTTACAGTTTATGTAAAAACAAATGCAAACTGATATTGCCTCCACTAATTCACTGATAATTTCGATAGGTGTATCACATAGCAGAATTTCTGTTTCTAAAGTGCAAAATTATTATCTCTTGCAAAAAACTGTATGTTTTTATGAATTTCATTCTTTTATGTTTCAAATAAAAAAATAAAAAAAAACAGTCATATATAAAATAAAATTTTTGAAAATCTATTAATCCAAAATCAGCAGTCTTTAACTGCAGGGCAAAGGATAATCTGTATGTAGAAACATCTGATGCAATCTTAAAGATTCTTCATTCTTGATTCCTTGGTTTAGTTGTTTACATAAACAACACTGAAAACTTAAAACAGGGCAACATTAACTCCTAGAGTGAAATGAGGTGTGCAAGTATTTCCTGCTCTGCATGCAGCACTCATTTATGTGCAAAGTTGATAAAGTCTTGTACAATGTATCTAGGAAGGTATATGAAATGGACACTCCATAATAATCAACAAATACCTGATTGTGACCATCAAACTTCAGAAGAGATGACACCGATTTTGATTTCAAGCAACCTTGGTACTTTTTATAACAGCAAAAATCTACTTATAAAGAAATCATGACATAATGACATACAAATGGATGTTATAATTATTGATCGACTGGTTAACATATTTCATACCCAGGAGATGCTGGAATATTGCTACTTAGAAATGAAAAGTTTACTATAGCCAAATTAAAGTCATCATGCATTATAACCAATCAGCCTTTTACAAACTATTAAATAAATGAATTCAACTTACCTAATGGTAATTTCTGGTCTCCATGCAAATCTAAAGTAAGCAGTTCTAACTGTTGATCAGCTGGTTCTGGAACCCATCTGTCAGTGGACCACATTCTAAATTTCAACGTTACATGTCCAGGTCTATCGCAGTATAACCTAAAATACACACAACATTTAATTTCTGTAGTGCATAGTATTCATTGATTGGTTTCATAAATAAATAAACTGAAATTGTAAATAAAATTTTTCACTGGAAAGACATTGTCAAACATAAATGCATAATTCTGAGTATCTAACATTTCTCAACGTTTTATACCAGACACTTGTACGGAATCTTCTACAAATATGCTAGAAAAGTCTTTATTAACTGCATTCTTTAAAAGAATAAAGCCTATAGATGTCACAATACCAGGCTACAGAATTCATAAAGCAAATTTACATACATCAATTATTAAAAAAAAATGTATGATACCAATTCCAGTGTGCACGACACATGTTTCTGGAATAACCTTCACCAGGTACGCTGGAGACCAAAAATGTTGGGAAGCCAAATATATAAAACATTTGGGAACTACAAGATGACCAATATATATGAATAGCTATGGCTATTCCTTGAAAGGATTTGAAGTGTAAAGTGTAACCCTATCAGCTTAAAGATTAGGTATGATTCACCAATATTCATCAACATATCAAGCCTAAGATTCCTCTTTTTTAAGGTACAGGGGGTAATAACTGGAAACTTTAGAGGTGTTTTCCTGCTGATAAAGATCTTTTAAAATTTACATAGAAAGCTCATTAATAATCTAAGCTCATACTCCCATTTTCAGGTAGAGGTTTAATGCTGACTTTAATATCTGTGTACAAGTAATCATAACTTCTTATCAGTTTGATAATCAAAAGATTCCTAGTGCTTGCAATATCTTACTGGAGGTCACAGTTACTTAATTTTGAAATGATTATATTTACAGAAGGGTTTTATGGATACACTGTATAGCACTTTATTTTGGTGATGCTAAAATTTCCTAGTTTTCCAAAATTGACTTTTTATAAAGGATTATTTAAAACTCGCCTTCAAGACCTATCCTTTAAGACTTCATTGTAATTAAAACAATTCTAGCTATTGCAGGTGCTAAATTTTGGTGATATTCAAATTTTTGTCTGCCGAAATTAATTACTGTACAGTACTTAGAAATGGGACCATTCAGAGAACATACATTAAATTGGTTTAAACTGGCCAAATTATAAACCTGGTAGATGGCCATCCATGGAACGTTCATGAACAGATTATGTTTAACTGTCTCTCTAGTTTTCGAGAAGATCTTTGAATGTTTTTCCAATAGGATCCCATGTTAAATTACATGTATGTCCTGGGGTGGCATCTAATTTGCACAAAAATTACATACACCATCGAATGATCATTCATGAACAGTTTTGGTTTAGTTGTCTCTCTTGTTTCTGAGAAAAAGATCTTTGAAATGTTTTTCACAAAAGGTCTTATGTGGTGGTAGCCATACTGGGTTTCTGATAAGCACAAAAATTATAACCTGGAAAAGGACGATCAAATTATCATTCAAGAAGAGTTTCAGCTTAATTGTCTCTCTGCTTTCTGAGAAGGTCTTTAAATGTTGTCGCCATAGGATCCTATGTAAAACTATATCCCACAATGGCCACCATCTTGGATTTCCAATTGGCACAAAAATTACAAATTTGGTTAGTGTAATTGGTTAGTGTTATTTTCTGTCTTGTTTCTGAGAAGAAGATCTTTGAATGTTTTCCTATAAGGTATTATGTAAAACTAATGTGCCGCCAGGGCAGTAATCCTAGATTTCTGATTGAAAAGAATATTCGTGAATAGTTTTGGTTTGATGTCTATTGTTTCTGAGAAGATCTTTGAACATTTTCTCACATGTTAAACTGTGCCCTGTGGTGGTGGCCATCTTGGATTGCCAATTGGCACAAAAATTACACTTGATAGAAAACCATCCAATAGTTTTAGTTTAATTGCCTATGTTGTTTTATTAGAAGGTATTTGATTGATTTCCCAAACAGTCCTATGAGTGGCAGCCATCTTGGACTTCCAATTAACATGAAAATTGTAAACATGTTCAATGATCTTCCAAGGAATGTTCTTGAAGTTATATATATATATTTGGCACAGCACAGTGTTTTCAAAGAAGAAGACTGAAATCTGAAAGTTTACATATGACACACAACAACAATTTGTTAATGGGCAAAGTGATGGCGATAGCTTGTATTGTCCTTCAGACCAGAAGAGCTACAAAAAAACCAAAACATTTTATCTTAAACATGCATCTTTCTTTATACAGTTAATGTTAAAATAGGCATAATCTGCACAACTGGCAAATATCATGATTTTACAAAAAAAAGGAAAAAATACAATCTACATGTACATATTCAAAAGCTCATCACCATGAAGTTATAGTTTAATACATACCCAACTAAGACCTGTCAATTTTTGCTTATATAATATGCCATACAAGAGTTGATGCACAAATATGTCTCGCCTGCCCTCATATGTCGTATTTGGAAACACGAATTTAGCAAAATTTACTGACCTAATCACAAACACTGAACATAAAATAAATGACAAATCAGACTGACACGTACCCCTTAAGATCAATACATATTCCAAATATAGATGACATAT
>JAOXYJ010525757.1:0-14615 GCA_028566555.1 Lithophaga nigra | reverse complement strand
GTTAATTCCTCATATCCTTGAAGAAGTAGTTTTTTGATTGGTACATTTCTGTTAGTGAAGGGATGCTCTAGCATATCGTATCAGCTAAGATACATGTACACCGTATGCAGGAGCAGAAGGTATGTTACGACTCAGGAATGGTTAAAATGATTATATTTCGAACCAAAAAAGTTAAAACAGGCAGATCTAGAAACTTTTGTCAAAATCTGTGTGGTTTCATCAAATATATTATAATGGGAGGATTAGTATTATATATCAAGATTGTTGAGACAAAATTTTACATTTATGTGACCATGGATGATGATTCAGCTTCTCCACCCTTTACGCAACTATTCCTCACTATAACTGAAAGTCAGACTAAAAGTATTAGTTCAACTTCGTTTTAAAAAAAAGAATCGCCAACGAAGGTACACATATCTCGTTTTAGGAAGGGACAAATCCTACTTTGTAAAAGGCCACTCTGATTCTAACGAAAAGTTCACTGAAGATGAAATCATCAGTGTGCTAGAATTTTTGATTGACAACATATTTGTTATGTTTGGTTGACGTGTTTTTCAACAGACAGTCGGGATTCCAGTGGGTACCAACCATGCTCCTCTTCTCGCCTATTTGTTCCTTTATTCGTATGAAGCAGAGTTCATACAGGGGTTTCTCAAGAAAATGACAAGAAGCTAGCTCAATCCTTTAATTTCACGCTCCGCTATGTAGATGATGTCCTTTCACTGAATAACTCAAAGTTTGGTGATTATATGATCGCATCTATTCCATTGAACTAGAATATAAAGGATACCACGGATACAGGTAGATCTGCTTCATACTTTGATCTACACCTAGAAATTGCTAATGAGGACCGGTTGAGAACAAAACTTTACGACAAGAGAAATTCCGACTCTCCCATTGTGAACTTTCCATTTATGTGTAGCAACATCCCAGCAGCACCTGCATAAGGAGTATTATTCGATATTCCAGAGCTTGTGCATCCTATCAGGATTTTCTCGATAGATTGGTTGTTGGGAGTTTATCGTCACTTTCAGCAATTTTTCAGCTATCTCGTGACTACCAGACTTACTGGGGGTGGAAAGCCCGGACAGCTAACCAGCTGACCCGGTGAAACCCCCGACCTTGGGTAGGTGTCTGGTGACCTTAACACATGAAGCGGGGCGAGCAGGGCTGGAACCCGCGACAGCGGTGTTAGGCTTGTTGTTATGAGTCAGCGACCTTAACCACTCGGCCACCCAGGCCCCGGAGAGGGATAGGTGGGCAGAATGTTTGTCCATTTGCAGCAATGGATGTAGTATTTAGCACAAAGTATTAAGATTCAAAATAGTTTTGTGATCATGGTACATGTACGTATGTATTCTGCACTTTTTATGGACTGCTCGGTGACGTATATCACGCACACCCGAACTTTGGGCTTGTGAAATATGAAAAGTCTTATATTTCATATTTCGCAAGCCCAAATATGAAATATAAAAAATCTCATACAAACATATTACGTTACGTTGTTTTCTTTTAAGGTTTTAGATTTGTATTTTTATTTTTATTGTTAAGAACACTAGAATCCATTTAACGTATATCTTATAAATTCTAACCTCCTTCACTTTTTAGTGCACCTGATTCACAGTATATTATTTGAAAGATTATATTTCCAAATGTAACAATGGTTTGTGTTAAACATTTACATGAAAGTCAGAGCCTACCATTTAAAATGTAATGTACATTGTTTGACCCTTTAAATTCCTCTGACTAACCAAAACTGTAATCGATGCTGTTGTTTTAATTAGTCCCTCACAAAGGAGTGTTATTAACATAATAATTTGGGAATATTATCATATTTTAGGTAGTCTTTTTTTTTCTATGTTCCCAGCTTTCACAAAGTTTCAGAGAGAGCCTTGATTACTGTATTGATGTCATATAGAGTTTCAAAGAACGAGAGAACAAGAAATAATACTATGAACAAAATAAATACTGTGTATACTACCATAAAGTCAGATGGAGTACGAAACACACTGAATAAAGACTCCGGTAAATGCAAAGGTTTAAACCTAGCGCATATCTTGCATGGAGTTCAAACTTTAATGTGAAGATTACTGATCATTGAGTGGAATCATTGGTAATCCTATTTCGACGTTTCAATTTTTTATAACTTATTTTGACTGAATATTACAGTTTGCATTTTTTAAAACCAACTTCAGATTACGTGATTAGGAATGCACAGCCTTTTTTATCTAGCCTTTTGTTTGAATCACACTTCCATTTTTGAGGTATAGCATGAAGATCTAACCGAAGTAAATGAAATAAACTAGTCGGGGACTGGATATATTTGAAGTCACTTCACGGGTGATGCATGCATAACAGTAAGTTAACCCTGTCGACCCAACCGGTCTCACCCCTAGTTTGGAGTTTATGCGATTCCCTGTGTCCTTTCTCTGGATCTATAATGGAATTATGAGACTAACTGTGGTATGCTACTGTTGCCTCTTACAAATACACAATTGTCTTGTATTGGACGTAATACGTAAAAACAAACTTTTATAAATCTGTTCGTGGGTGCTCACGGTTAACTATATCTGTTACCTTATCAAAATTTGTCTCCGACTAACACATCGCTTCTGAATACAAAATTAAAATTTCGTTGTGATTTTATTGATATCAGCATTGCTTCTGTTTAGGAGAGAACCAGACTGTTGTCTTTGGCGTGAATAATTAAAGTATATCATTTTCTATCGATAAACTAACAGCGCTATTCGTAACTTTCATTCATGAGAAGTAGTATAATATGCCTCCACCAATATTCTCTAAAACTGTAATCAAAGATAGATCTTTATGTAACAATAAAGAAGTAACATAAAACTTTAAAACAACATTGTCCACTTACAAACAGATCAATTCATTTTTAGATAACCATTTCAAAAATTTTTATGGATACAATATCACTGCAAAATCACGTTTCAAAAATAAAAAGTCAATTCATATTTTTTTCTAATCAAATAGAAGATAATCAGAATGGTATTGCTTAGCTTTAAGCAATTTTTGGAATGCGAATTGATTTCCACAAGAGCAAATACACATCTCACACATCATTGACTCTCTATTTAGGATTCAGTATTGAAAAATAAAGATCTACCTGACGATGTCATTGAACAGAAAACAGCGAACACGATTCCTTGATAAATATTTGTCTGATATTAGTATGAATTAATTATTAATACAATCAGATACATGAAACGTTAACGATGGCGAGTCACGTGATATGACGTAGTTTACTATAGTGGGTGTGTTTAAATCATACATATATAGGATACTATTAAAGAGTTGGTCTTTTCAGTTTTATTGGCACCGGACAGAGAACAGAAATTATGGCTTCATTAACTTTTCCAGTTTTAGTTTTGGCAGCTGTTTGTATATTTCACACAGAAACAGGGGATGCAAAGGTAGGAACTCTATATCTTATATTATTGAAACTTTCAGGTATCATTGCTTTTTGTAAACTATATATCATTAATGTTGTATAATAATTTTGTGTTGAGTATTCAAGAATTGTGCAGAAAATTGAAGAAAAAAAATGTGTTATTTCCAATTAATAGTTAGGCTTCTTTAGCAAATTGTTCTCTTAATCTAACTGCTACTTTAAAAATATCTGGCTGTAACTTTTTGCATAATTTTGATGACAAAAATATTTCCACAATGTAGGTCAATGTTCTAAACTTTTACTTCTTAGAAAAAGGACGTAAAAGGTAATTTATTTATCGCCACTACTTAGAAAATTAACTATAGCTTTATATTTGACAGCAAGTCTTTAGAAAATGTCAAATGAGCTATGACGTAAAACATAAAATCTTCATAAAACAAAGTAATAACTGTACAATGTTTACCCTACTTAAGCTGGTGGAAAATTTGTGTTTCTCGCTGAAGTGAAGAACAGAAGTGACAATACAGGAAGGAACTGTCAAATTAAAATGTCAGATGAAAAACATAAAAAAAAATTGAATAAATTTGTATCATTGATCTATTAAAAATTGCGTCAGGCTACAGACTTAATAAAATTTATGCGCTTTATTACATCATAGAAAATAAACTTGAACGGAACGTAAAAACACAAACTGAAGGCAATTGGTTTCGCACTATATGCAATGTCATTATATAACATGTTGCTACACTGAGCCGAAGAAAGCAATTTCGCTGTTGAAATTAGATCATTAATCGTCAAGATTGACATATTTCAATTGTTTTACAACTTCACTTCGTAAATGATGGAACCACAAAATGTCCTATAGAAAGAGAAAGGAATGTACACTGTATATAAGAACAGAAAAAAACTTGGCAACAATTAGCAATGATCTTTAACCTACTAAAATTATTGTTAACTGCAGTTGATAATATACAGGATGAATGTACTCTCACATGCACTTTTTGTCCAGTTTTGTTTCAACTTAATAATTCCCTAGTTTGTCATTCCTTCAAAGGGAAAATCTATACTAAAGATATAAAAATAGTGGTTAAAAAATATGAAATTGTCTTCGGACTGAACAACTACATGTATTAAGCATCAGACTTCACTGTTCCGTTCATAAAAGACGACTGTTTCTTTTATTATATCTTTATTCTCATACTGCCAATTAGTACAATTGGTACAGAGAAAGTAACAAATATATATACAACGAGTACAACAATACAACTATGTACAAATATACAAAAACTGAAGACAAAACAAGGTTACAAAGGTACAGCAGGTAAGCCAGGAGCACAAACACAGTCATTTATATATTTGATAAACTTACACAATTTTTGTAATAGCGATTGTTTTTTGCTAGACATCAATTCAGAAAATTTAAAAGTATTTTGTCGTTTGAGATAATATTTTGGAAGATACTGTTTACGCTCTTCATGTAAGAAGGCGCATTCAAAAATATAATGATACTCATCTCCTAATTTTTGACAGTTACATAAGAAACAATGGCGATTTTCTCGTTCAATATTTCGCCATCTCCCAGTTTCGATAGGTAAGTAATGATTTGTTGTTCTAAAACGACAAAATGTAATGGCTTCTTTTTGATTTAAAATATTGAAATACTCTTCAAACTCAAGACTATTTTTAAATATTCTATAATTTAATGCTTTTGGAGAATTAGACACTGATGTGTGCCAAGTTTGCACAAACTGATCAAACAAACGCTGTTTCACAGTACATTTAAACCAATCATAATTGTTAAAATTTTCCGTCTCCCAGATATATGGGAAACCACATTCATTCAAAACTTTTTTCACATAAGGAATCCATGTAAGATGCATATTTCCTTGTTCATATAATTTTCTAGAAAGTTTATATAATATATAAGAAAGTTTTGACTGCTTACCATTTACAAGTTTGGACCAGTACGAAATAAACCTTACTTTTATATCAATATCAATGGGATATCTGCCAAGCTCACCGTATATCATATAAGTTGGAGTTGAAGATTTTAGATTTAACAGAGTTTTACAGAATTTTAAATGAACACGTTCCAAAATTTCGTTTCTACCAAAACCCCAAACCTCACAGCCATATAAGAGAATAGGTTTTATCATTTTATCAAATAAGTCAAGTTGTATTTTAACTTTTAGTTTATATAACCTTCCCAACTTTAAAACTTCATACATGGCTTTAAGTGCTTTGTCCGCTAAATGTTTTTTATTTATATCAAAATTGCACGTTTTTGTAAACGTAACTCCAAGATAATTAAACTCCTTTACTATCTCGATATCAATATGTTTGTAATAAAATTTGAGGTTCCGGTTTAGTCTACCTATGCCAAACACCATAATTTTTGTTTTATTTACATTTACTTTTAACTTCCAAGTATCACAATATTCACTAAATGCATTCAACTGCGCTTGAAGATCGTCTGCAGATTCAGCTAATAGAACAGTATCGTCGGCATAAAGCATAATAAATATTTTCAGGTATGTTTCAAGTTCAGTTTCTAAATCTTCTGTGATACTATTTAAACCGTTTATATTCTTCGTCATTAGAAAGTCCTCTAAGTCATTAAGAAATAATGAAAAAAGAAAAGGAGACAGATTCTCCCCTTGACGCACACCAATTTCACAGTTAAAATAGTCTGAAGTACAATTATTATATGAAATACAAGACTTAATATTAGAATACATATTGAAAATAATATTATACATTTTTCCATTAATATTATTAAGTAACAGCTTATAAAAAAGAGCACTTCTCCACACTTTGTCAAAAGCCTTTTCGAAATCAATAAAGGCACAATATAGTTTCTTCTTTTTTGATTTTAAGATTTGAAATAAGGTCAGGATAGAGAAGATGTTATCGATTGTTGAATAATTTTGTCGAAAACCACACTGATTTTCCTTAATAATCATATATTCTTCAGAAAAATCATTTAACCTCGAATTTAAAATAGCAGTAAACAATTTACCAAGACAACTTACAATTGTAATTGGTCTATAATTTTTCGGATCTTTTGAATCACCTTTATTTTTATAAACTGGCTTAATTATTCCAGTCAACCAACTGGAAGGTAGAATGCCTTTGTCAAATATAATATTAAAAAGTTTTTCATATACATGTATAAAAAGATTTGCTGTGGATTTAATATACTCATTTATAATTTCATCGTCACCACAAGCTTTATTATTTTTCAGATTTTTTATACACTTAAAAATTTCATCCTGAGTAATATATCCATTTATATGTTCATTTAAATTATTGGGAATTTCAGTTTCTGGTGTTATTAAGTCTGCTTCCTCTACATCAGTTGAATTTAAGTTTTTGAAAAATTCAAACAGTATATTAATATCTATATTCGGTTGACGTTTCCTTTTGTGTCCATTCAGTAGTTTCCAAAATAATTTTGGATTTTCTTTTGATGCATGTTTGATTTCATTCGAAAGTTTCTTGCAATAAGCCTTATATTTTTCGTCCATTACTTTTTTGTATTTTTTTTCTGCATCAATCATATCTGCTCGATTTGTTATAGAGTTGTTTATTTTGTAATGTCTCTTTGTTTTGCGATACCTCTGCCTAGCAAATTTGCAGTCTTTATCAAACCAGGGCTTTTGATTTTTAATATTTTTGTCTTGTTTATTGTTATTAGTGTTTTTAGTACTAAAAGTGCCAAAAGTTTTAGTTGCAGAATCGATGAAGATATTACCCAAATCATCTAACAGCGATTCTATACAGATCTTATCTATATTATCTATTTCATTTTGACAGTTCTCCAACTTTTGTTCCAAAATATGTAAGTTTTCCTCATTGATATTATTTTGAAAATCTATTCCCTTGTCACTGTCCCACGGTTTTGCTTTAGCGTGTTTTATAATATCTCTTTGATTAATAATATTTTCATCGCTTAAATTATCAACAGAAAATGCAATATGCAGTGGTGTATGTACATCAGAAAACAATTTACTGGTTTCTAAAATATCAAATTGCACAAGTGATTTAAAAAGATCAGGGCTACTTATACAGTAGTCGACAGTGCTAGCATTTCTACAAGTAACTCTACCAACACCTTTATCACTGCCTACCCTACCATTAACAATAAACATACTGTTTCCTTTACAAAAGTTTAATAATAGATTCCCATATTTGTTTTTTGTTCTATCCATGCTTACTCTTTTGACAGGAATATCTAAATTGCTAAGCAATCCTGTAAAATTATCAACAAATTCCGAAATATAATTGTCAACATGTTCGTTTTCTTCAATATCAACAAAGTCGTTTTCATTTGATGTTCTTGCATTAAAATCGCCCAAAAGACATATATATTTAGACTTATTAGAAAAGGTCAAATATTCCTGCTCAATTTCACTAAAAGCGTCTTCAGAGGAATATTTAGTATGTTCCGGTGGTATATATACAACACCATAAAATACAGGCTGATCTGTTCTAAATAGTAATTCACTACATTTAAACCACATTACATATTTACTATCAGTATTTACAAACTCTATATGTTTATCTAAAGTGTCTTTAAATCCAACAATAATACCACCTGAGCGTCTATTTGAGATTTTTTTTCTATTTTTCATATTAAATTTATAACCAGGAAAATTGATCATGTCAATATCATCTGTCTTTGTCTCAACAAAACAAACTATGTCATAACTTTGTATTAAGTTTCTGAATTCAGGATACTGTAACCTTGTTTTTATACCACAACAATTTAAACATAAAATCTGCAGTGAATTTTCATTACTGTCATTACTATTTACAATACTATTTACACGAGTATTGGGATCACCAGAGACACTTTCAAAATCTATCATATCAGCGTCTACAGGATATCTATCACTATCAATATTATTTACTAATTCGTCCAAAGATTTATCTAATAGGAAGTTTTCCTGAGAATTTACACGACTGACATTAATATCAAAATTTATATCAAATATTTCATTTTTTTGCACTAGAGGTGTTTCATATTTGTTTTCCAGTTGGATTTCTCTTCTGATGAAATATTGAAAAATCTGTTCAAAATACAACTTTTCAAATTCAACTGCAAAACTTAATTGATCAAAAGTATTATTCAAAGAATTAAAATAACCCGTAATGAAGTCAGAATTTGTATCATTCATATTTCTTTTTGTGTTTTCTATTGTTGGACTTCTGTTAAAGTATTCAAAAGTATGGTCAAAATAAAGATGCTCAAGTTCAACCGCTAAGTAATGATCAGTTAGATAATAACATGCACAAGGACTACGTAAACAATCAATACACAAAGTAGGTGAATAAGTATACTGATTATTTTCATATAAGTTATTCGAATCATTATATTGATCAATAAAACTACAAGGGCTATGTTCATCTACATTATCAGTTTCAATAGCAGTATAACAAACAGACTGTCCCTGTTCTCCCCGGCTTTCCTAATAGGGATTGTCCGAAACTAGTGGCGATGTATCTGACCGTTTTTGGCGTTTATAAGGTCTATCTGCCTGTTTTGGTGTTGTAAGAAGAGAGTCCCGGTACCCATATTTGTTGTCACGTATCGTCTCGGTCTCACCAGCGGACTCTTCGGCAAGGTATTGTGTGCCATTTATGAATAGCTTGTCTCTGACTAGCACCGCACTTTTACCTTGTCTCTTTGCTGCCTTTAGCACCGGATATAATTGCTTCCGTTTATCTTCAATAGCTTTTGGAAACTGCTCGTGAATTCCAAATGGAGTGTTTTTGAGCCATGTCGCCTGATCAAGTACCATACGTAAGTCTTTATGGTAAAGAAACCTAGCTACTATTGCCCTGGGCCTATCACTGTATCTTTTCCCGAAACGATGAACATTTCCAAATTCTATATATTGTTCAATGCCAAGCTGTTCATATATAAATGCTCGCAATTTTTTCTCGACATCCTCCGTGGGCTGTTCTGCAAGGTTTGTAAAAATCAAGTTATTTTTCATGGAACGACACTGTAAGTCTGTTATGGATTCTTGAAGTTTAATTATAGTGTCGTTATCCTGACTCAACGATTGACCATTTGTTACAGAGACCTTCTTTTCTAAAGCAACTAAGCGCTTGACTAGTGTTTCCATTTTTTCAGATTTACGTTTCGTATCTTGGTTTGTATCCTCGAGCTTTTTAATTTTGATGTCTTGGTGTATAATGTTTCTGGTATTTGTCTTAACTTGTTTATCAACATTATCAAAGAGGTTGCTTACACCTTGGCAGCTAGTTTCACATTCATTAATTTTTTTATTTATATCATTTGTTTGGGTTTCTAATGTTCTAACTCTGCCGGATACAGATAGGATAGTCTGGTTTAATTGTTCTATACGCTTGTCCATGTTTTTTTCCATCCTATTCATATTAGCTTCAATGTTTGTAACAATTTGCAAAATCATATTAAGTATTGTCTTTGAATCGAAAGTATCTTCATGCGCCGATTCAACAATTTTCCGACTTTCCGAAATAAGTGTAGATGTCTCATTCAGCGACATGTTTATTAGCAAAGTGATTGATTAATTGGAAAGGTCACAAGGTCAGTTTTACTACGAATCAGCTGATTTTACTACGAGTCCAAAGTCCAATCTAGAGTAAACTGTTGTGAGCTGTTTTGTATTTATTGTTTGCCCCTGGGTATATACAGGTTGGTCACATTGAAAATTCAAAATGTCTTTGTTCAATATGAAAAATAATGAGAGGGGCTCAGAACCACCAAATTTCCAAATTTTCCAATCAAAAAATTAAAATGATTAAATATATATTCACTGTTGCGAAAATTATGTCCAAATTCTATCTTAAACTATCCAAAATCCATGAAGGTTTCCGGACGAAAAAAACACTTCATTTTATCAACATAATCACGTGACAGTTTCTCTTCTTAATTTACAGCTTAATATTGCACAATTATTCAAAAATAATTTATAGCTTTTGCGGTTCTGTATTATTTCATAAACAAAACATTTAATTATTCAATATACTCCAAATATTTAAGTTGCGATGTGTAATTTTCATTATTATTTGATACACGTGAATTCTCAGTTTGAAAATGTCACTGTTTATACTATCTTAAAATTTCACAATTGTAAGTAGAATACTTGACTGTATTTTTAGACGGTCAGTTTACATTATTCTTTTAAAATACAAACTTGCATTGTAAATATAAAACAGCATCGCCAATCTAATATCGTCGCATATGGTTTTTGGTCATGTAAAATTTAAAATTGTACCCGCTTATCTAATAATGTGCCGCTAGTTTTATGCCGCAAGTACAGTTTAAAAATTTACCCGCGTATTTAGATTCTTGTTATAATTTAATTTCCCATTCATAATCTTAACATGTTACCCGTAATTTAAATTCTCATCGATAATCTTATTCTACACGCATAATTTTAAATTTTAATTTAATATTCTGTTGATAATATTAATTTGCATAAACTTTTATAATTCAGCGGCTTATTTCATGTCTTCTTGTTAACCTGTTATGCGCTGCGTATAATACAACATCTCTCGTTTAATTCAATATTACACTGTTAATTTTGTAGAACTGCTTAAGTATAAGAAATCGCGGGTAATCTATCTTTTTACGAATAATGTAAAATATCAACTTTAATTTGACTTCGCCAAAAATAATCTTAATGTCACTGTGTAAATATAAGATAACAAGTTAAAATGTAAATCAAAAGTATCGCATTGTATAACGAAGCCGAAAATTAACCATGTAATGTAAGATTAACGTCTGAAAAATAAGATTTGGCAGAATTTATTTATATTCACAAAGTGGTGCAATATTCAAGTTTTTACAATCTGTATTGTTTGCCTGTCCTTCGTAACATTAATATTCCTTCTGTTATATATGACGAAAGGCTATTCATTTTAACTGTAGACATTTTGAACGATTTATTCAGATTTTTGATGACGATAACTGTTTCCAGAACCAAGCATGCGCTGTACTCACAAAACATTACTTTGTCCTGGTGACGATTTATTGCGCAAATTCCGTATCGATAAAGACATGCGCGGTCCGTAGGACAATATTTTTGTCCCCTGGACGAAGTCGGAAGTACGGACAAAAGTAAACATCATGACAAATTCAAATTTTAAAATGTCGTAACAGATGTCTTAAGAATTATTCTAAGTTTACTTAGAGCAGTCTAAATCTCTCCTTTTGAAGTTAACTTTAATGTTACGTTAGGACTGATGCTATCTGTATATACACTTGATAATCCAGTCTGTCATGTTTGTAATGTAAACATTCGACACAGAAACAGAATCCCTTTGAGGACCAACATGAACATTCAGACTTGAAGTTTTATTTCTTCTCGGGGAGAAACCCAAACATATAACATGTGTAAAGGTTAAGTCTTAAAATGTAGTTTGAAAAACTAAAAATTCGTTGATAATTAGATTTACTGCAAAGGATATGCGTTCACCATAAACCTACCAACTAAATTATAATCATTTTTTTTGTAGGTCAAGGACCGATACAATGTAAGTTAAAGTCACGTCGAAAATGTGTCATTTGTTCGTGGTAATTTTATATTTGAATGCACTTCTATCATATATTTCCTGAGAAATCTTAGTTTTTTTGATGATTCAAGATGAATTATCAAAGACAATTACAATTCATCTAATGACTATTTATTGGCCAATATAGGTCACGGCTTCTTAATAGGTTACCAACCCAAAATAGGGTCTTAGGGCAATCTTAAATAAATGAAAATAAATGAAATAAAATGTAAAAGAAATAGTAAAAAGAAATAAAATGTGAAACAAATAAGAAACGTATTAATAATTGATGTACTGAATGAACCCTGGCAACAGATGTTCACCAGTTCCATCTGTAAATGTTGAAATAAATTGAAAATGTGCGCAAATAAAATAGCGTAAATCGGTACTGGTGCTAACGTTTAATCCGCCGTTAGATAAACCCTGGCAACAGATGTTCACCATGCAGCTTAAACTATAATTTAACCGAAAATCTTCACTATTAAAATGTCTAAAATTAAAACTGGTAATAACAAGTAGTCCACCAAAATCAAGATGAATTCAAATATACGTGAAAATACAGCATAAATCGATACTGATATTACACATTAGTCATGTTAGAGTAATTTCCGACAAACTGATTTCGCCTACGCAGTCTGCCGACAGCCGACTGCTGCTTCTAAGTGCACGTTACTTTGATAACACAATTTAACCTTGAGCGCTTAAATTGATATATGATCAGATTTCTATGTTCCCTTTGTTCAAGTAAGCTTTTCACATATAACTAATGAAATCAACTAACACTTATTCTAGCGCGTATTGTATTTTGTGACACTCAAACAATACTTATACTTCATAAGAATTGACATACATAAGAACCTAATATCTAAAATGTAATATTCAACATATTTTTACCTTAGAGGGGCTTGGAAATCATTGTCATTATCTGGCCAACCATTACTTATATCTTTCTCGAAATGAGTCGAAATGACCCGATAACCTAAACTTTTGCAACATTTATGTTAATATAGTGAAAGAATCTCGCGTTTGTACTATATCTGTCATTAATTCATACAAATGTCAATGGTACCTATCTTTTAAGAAATTAGATAACTTATCAAAACCTTTACTGAAAAGAAAAGTTATTTAAGCTTCTTACCTGAAGTGCAAAATACGCAAACTTGTACCAAATAAATAGTAGTTAAAGCCAAACTGTAATCTATTTCAGTATTCTATTGTTCATTGTGGAAAGAGTTTTTACTTACAATTTTTTAAAAAGCGTGTAGTTCTATAGTTGATAATTAATTCCACAAAGTGTATTATTATATTGGTCGAATGGTTTTCTTTTTACAAGAACAGAATCTCTGGAATGATAACAAAACCTAACAAGACATGGTTACTTCCTCACAGTAGCAGTTGCCATGGCTATGTTAATCTGTTTTTAGTGTTCAGTGTATGGAGTATTTGTCGCTAGATTATTAGAACCAACGTAATCTTTTTCTCTGATTTGTATAATTATTCAAATGCCAAAACAATAAGGAAGCAGTTGCCTTAAATATTCGGTTTGGATATGTATACTTAATCTGGTTGCATAAGCAAACAAGTTCTCCATCAGTTCGAATCAAAGGTACACATGTACCGTGAAGAAATCTCTTCCATATTAGTTAAAGAGTCGATTATTTTCCTAAATATAGCAAGCAATAAAGAACAAATAAATACTTCAAAGATAATCGTTTATTATTCTTCGTTACAGAAATGATAAGCCTGTATTCTTATTGATCGACAGCAATTCTTACATAATAACTGTAACATTTGACCTATATTTTAAAGAAATAGAAGTATAACTAATTAGGTCATTTAACGATAAACAGTGTAAACATTCATTTAGGATGCTCATGGGAAATTTAACTTCTAAATAATGAGTTTTCTAGCAGTAAGAGGTTATTTTTTACAATCATTAGTTATCTAAGTGTTCACAGAATTGCATGAGCATCCACTGTAGTTATCAAAGTATTGTCATGTTATTTATTCCCCTAGCTGTAATTTTCCTTCAATTTAATTTCTAATCCTTTTTATTGGAGAACCACCTGAAAAATTACACAAGTCGAAATCGTCTTATGCATATACTTCGGTGGTTTTGGTTGTTCTTTTTCAACGGTAAAACGTCAAATCCCAATTTTAAACGTATTTGATTGGTACGAAAGGGCTTTGAATCCCGATACCTTGGACTCAGTGTGAGCAAGCTACAACTAGGCCATACAGGCGTTTCCGTTTACATTGTATAGAAACAAAGTGTATCAATGGCGAATCCAAATATCATAAAGTAGAACCATCGAGAGTATGACTTAACGGCAGGAAAAAATCAAAATAACATTTATTCCCACTAAAATTAGTATAATGCATGTTTAAATTTTACATACATACAAGAGAAGAATAGGACACCAGAAGTATGAATGGCAATCCGTAGTGCGTTGTCTCCCTTTAAATAGTATGAGGGCGCTCCGATCGTATTGGTTGTTGACGTTGCCGACAAGATGGAGTCGAACACCGACTCAAAATACTGTACACTGACACTCGGGGATTTACGCACGGAACTGCGCAAGAGAAATGCCAAAGTCTCCGGTAGAAAGAAAGAATTGATCGAAAGGTAACAAATCCAAGTATTATTTAAACA
>JAOXYJ010524650.1:0-14619 GCA_028566555.1 Lithophaga nigra | reverse complement strand
ACGTTCATTTTTTTGTTTTGGTCACGTGACTACTTTCACTTTGTTATTTTTAGGCAACGTGATACTGAAACATTCACTAGGCATTTAGTTTTCAGTAACGATCAAAATATTCAAATATAATATTAGTCTAATGACTTGGACAGTATATTAAGTTGGTATGTCAACACTCGGATCCAAACAACGTTTTTTGTCGGAATTGCCTTAACCTCGCTGCGTATCTGGAAAAACTTGAAAAAAAGAATTAAACAATTATAACAATTTAGCAATCTAATATTGATATTTCATACCATCGTACGATAAACGTTGTTATAATCTATTACATAAAATTTATTAACCATGCCCAAATTTGGGGACTTACAGTTAAAGTGCTGTCTTATATATTGCAACATTGTGTAGATATTTCGAAATTCTTTTTAGGATGTTCATTTTGTATAAATCTTGAAATTATTTTTAAAAAAACTGATGGATATTTTTATTTAGCGTTCTAGTGTGATGAATCTTTTATGATCTTATAAATAATATTTTCTGATATAAAATCAATAAAGTTATACAAAATTTAGTCAGTTATGTCTCATTTAGGTCCAAAGTATATTTATACCCCCACGAAGGTGGTGGAGGGGTATATATTGTTCATGGTGTCCGTTGTGCGTCTGCTACGTCTCATTTAGGTCCAAAGTATATTTACACCTTCACGAAGGTGGTGGAGAGGTATATATTGTTTATGGTGTCCGTTATTTCGTTTGTCCGTCTGTTATATCTACAATCCACATCTTCTCCATAACCACTCAGTGGATTTTAACCAAACTTATACTACATCACTAGTGTACAGTGTAGTTCTGCAACATATATATTTATTTTCTGCATGGAGGGTTAAAACATATATTCAAATAAAGAAAATTACAAAATCTATATACCAAAAAAAATTACATTAAATTTACTTCAGGTTCCAATTATACTACCCATATCAAATAACAATATGTACAGTCATGACCGAATACATAGTATCCATATAGAATAAAACAGCCATTGTGCAGAATTTACTTTTCTCAAGTCCCAATTACAATACCCATAACTATGAAAGCCCGTAGGGGACCTACAGGAAAATAAATAAATATCGTTATCTCGATATAAATATCGTCATCTCGATATATAATTATACCGTTATCTCGATATTATGTTCGTGATATGATTATCTCGATAAAAGTATATCGAGATAACGATATAATTGTATCGATATAACGATATAATATATCGAGATAACGATATAAATTATATCGAGATAGCTATATAATTATATCGAGATGACAATATTTATATCTGGATAACGATATAGATTTATTTTCTTGTAGGTCCCATACGGACTTCTCCGTACATATCAAATTACAAACAATCATGAACAAAATACATAGTATCCATATTGAATAACAAAACAGCCATTGTGCAGAACGTACTTTTCTCAAGGTCAAATTACACTACACATATCAAATTACAAACAATCATGAACAAAATACATAGTATCCATATAGGATAACAAAATTATCATTGTATAAAATTGACATTTCTCTTTATCCGGTGATCCATACAAAATGGGTGTGCCGATAAACACTATATATAAAAATCATGTCTCATTTGATTTTCATTGACATCTCTATAGAAAGATGAAGAGGTACCCTTCTTTAGCGGATATATTAAATACTTTTGAATCCGTCGAAGAATTGAAGCAATGGGCCTTACAGAACGGACTTTTGGATCATCCTCTGGTAAGACATAGGACAATATTACACGACACTATATGTCAATTTTCCAATGCTGAGGACCTTATACAATGGGCCATAGATAATTTCGTGTTAAATCATAAACACGTTTTGGATAAAATTCAGAGTTTATTGACATGTAGTCGATGCCAAGAACGATTACAGTCAACAGAAGAGTTACAAAAACACGAACAAGGTCACCTTGACCAAGGACAAAATAATGAAACCGCAGTCATTGCTTCCAATAGTCTCACATGTTCATGGTGTCATACAAAGATGAATTCGCATCACCAATTAACTGAACACGAAGACGTTCACCGACTTATATACGATCTGTCCTCTATTGACAACGATTTATCACTGGAAAAGACCAATTCCTCGCTACATCAGGACAGTCTTATTCCTAATACAGAAATAAACGTAGTTTCTCAACAGATCGGAGCCGGAGAAACTGCCGACCCACCATACATTTTTCGACAAACCGGTAAAAAAACTTTTGCAAAAAACTTGGCAACAGAAACGACTTACCGAATTAAATTCACTGATGTCTGGAAAGGAAAAAAAATACGTGACTTGACCAAAGACCTACATCAAATGTTCGTCGACGTGTTGGCTAAAGCGAAAGGTAGGGAACAGGATCTCGGCCGTGTCATCATCAATCACCCCGAATTGAACCATCCCATCGTAGTACCGTTAGATAACTGGTCCAACATAAGTTCCAACACCGTATTGGACGCCGTGGAGAGAGTTTTGAATAGCGACGAAAACCTCCCACTAGACGAAAAAATGGATGTAATAATCGGGAACATAGCCGTTCCGAGCGGGAATGGTGGGGTAAACATAACCAGAATCAAAGGGCCTCAGAGTTCTATTGCACTGAAGAGATCAATGCTGAGAGTTTCGAACGAAGACCAACTATGTTTGGCTACCGCCATTGGAAGATGTTTCATCAAGTTCTGCAGCATCGTCTCACTCGAAGAATGGAACAGGGTTACAAAAAACGATCATCCTGACATGAATGCCACAATGAAAACAATTAAACATAGGGTAATGACGACCAGTTATTTCACACACTTGAAAAAACCAGACAACAATAAATACAGGAAAACGATGGCACTCACTTTGTGTCGTGAGGCCGACGTACCCACAGATAGACCACTGGGAATCACCGACATCAAATCGTTCGAAGACCTTCTGGACGTCAACATCTTGGTATTGTCCGCTAAACTAGGTAACAAGTTCTGTCGCGTGTCAAACGAACCAAATCGTAAAAACATCTACTTATATCTGACGGAATCCGAAAACGGCACGGGGCATTTCGACGGCATAGGCAGCATCAATGGATTTTTTAGTTACGGATATTATTGCGAAACATGTTTAAAACCGTACAAAAATAAAGGAAAACATTCTTGCGCTACAACGTGTGACGTGTGTGGTAGTAACGAATGCATCGTAGCGAACGATCCGATGAGTTGTCGTTTTTGTAATCGTACCTGCCGCAGTCTAAATTGTTATAAGAGACACTCGGCCAAAACTGACAAAAGGGGAAAAGAGGCGAAACAGTCTATGTGTGATCGAACATATCAATGTAAAGACTGCAGAAAAGTCTTAGACAGATCAAAAAGGAAACCGGAAATGCACACATGTGGCGAATTCAAATGTAAAAACTGTTTTCAATACCAGATGGGGAAACACTTGTGCTATCAAAGAAAGCCGTCCAGAACTCTCAAATCCGTTCCAAGAAAGTTTTTCTTCTACGATTTCGAAACGACTCAAAACGAGCGAATGAACTGCGAAAAAGGTTACGTTCCCGGCGAACCTTGCAAAGACGTGTGTACCTTAGAAGCTCGATGTACCAAATGTAGAACATGCATACACTGCCGTCAATCTTGGTGCGGTCTGGAAGAGCACAAGGTGAATTTCGCCGTGCTACAATCGACGTGCGACAAGTGCATGGAAGAAGAACTGACGGAACATTCGAAATGCCAGTGTTGCGGATCTCGTTGCGACCAATGTAGCGAAGTCAGGAAAAACGTTGTCGTGTTACCGTGCGAGAAAAGTTGCGGGTATAGACAGCGTGTATTTTCTGGAAACAACGTACCCGCCGAATTATGCTCGCACATCATGACTCGACATTACAAAAACACCGCGTTGATTGCCCACAACTCCAAATCGTTCGATAATTATTTCATACTAAATGCCCTGATCGACCATCATGCCGTCCGTCCGAGCAAGATCTTGTACCAAGGCTGCAAAATAGTCTACATGTACATCGCAGGACTTGATTTGACCTTCTTGGATTCCGCGAATTTCATGGCGATGAAATTATCCAAAATACCGGAATGCTTCGATCTGAAGGAACTTCAAAAGGGATACTTCCCCCACCTGTTCAACATATCCGAAAATCAGAATTACGTGGGCAATTATCCAGACCCGCAATATTACGCCGTTGACGAGATGTCACCAAAAGATCGCGACAAATTTATGGAATGGTATCGGTCTAGGGAGGGTCAGATATTTGATCTTAAAAAAGAATTGCGCGATTACTGCGTTTCTGATGTCGACATTCTCCGGAGAGGTTGCATGGCATTTCGGAAGATCATGATGGACGCGACTTCGACCGAGAGAGCGAATGCAAAGGGCGAGGTGACCAAAACCCCGGGAATAGATCCTTTCGACTTCGTCACTATAGCCAGCACTTGTCAGTCCATATATCGAGAACTGTTCTTGGAAGAGGAATACGAGACGTACGTGACCGATGTCGTAACGAAAGTGAGGTCGAAAAGGCCAACGAAATTCGAAAAAGGAATTAAACGAATCCAACTACATAACAGCGAATGGACGACGGTGGACGCCGTAGACCAATCGAGATATCAGATCGGGGAGACTATATTCGTCAAGAGTCCAATTGCCCTGGTCCCGTCCCAAGGCTATAACACCGATTCTTTCAGTAAGGAGTCAATTCAATGGTTGGAATGGATCATGGAAAAGAGCAGGAGGAACGGCAAGCACTTAGAGATAAAGCATGCATTGAACGGTGGGGAACACGAGGTACCCGGCACAAAGTACAGATTAGACGGGTACGACGCTTCGACTAAAACGGCATACGAGTTTCACGGTGAGTCACCTTCATTTACGATTTTTTTTTTTTGGGTAAGCGACCCCTCCCTCATCGTTTTTCCCCTAAAAAGGGGGGAGGGGAGGGGTTGTCGCTTATAAGCTTATAAACTTATAAGCTTATAAACTTATAAGCTTATAAACTTATAAACTTATCAAGTTATAAGCTAATCACGTTCATTCTTTTCATTAGCAATTAAAAGGATTGGTTTTACACGGATATACTTTATTTCATCCGATCACGGAAAACAATTGTTTTAAAATATTATTTACACACTACGTAAGTTAATAAGTTACATTTTTTAAATATCGAATAGGATGTCTCTGGCACGGTTGTTTGGATTGTCTACCACACGACAGGACGACAACAAAACACCCTATTACTAGCCATACCACAGCCGAATTATACTATGCAACAAGACGCAAGGAATTTCACTTGAAACGACTTGGATACAAATACGTTTGCATCTGGGAACACCAATATCTTCAAAAGTTAAAAGCGGATGAGGACATGAGAGCATACGTATCCCAGTTGGATATCAGTGAACGTCTTAAACCAAGAGATAGTTTTTTCGGAGGAAGAGTCAGTCCGTTTAAATTGCACCACGAAATATGGAATCCAGGGGAAACCATCGAATATTACGATTTTACCAGGTATGCGTATTCTTTATTTTCAAAACATACTACAACACATGTTTTACAGTACAAGTAGTATAGTGTGAGGGTTTCAACAACAAGTAGTATAGTGTGAGGGTTTGGACAACAAGTAGTATAGTGTGAGGGTTTCAACAACAAGTAGTATAGTGTGAGGGTTTCAACAACAAGTAGTATAATGTGAGGATCTTTTAACAATGAGTCTGCAAGTAGTTGTGTGTGTGTGTGTGTGTGTGTGTGTGTGTGTGTGTGGGGCGTTAAACAGTGATTTGTCATAACTGAACTGAGTTTTTATTTTTTCACAGCCTGTACCCCAGTGTCAACAAATATGCAAAGTATCCCGTCGGACATCCGGACATTATAACCTCCGATTTCAAGCAGCTGTCGGCGTATTTTGGTCTGGCGAAAGTTAATATTTTACCACCAAGAAACCTTCTTTACCCCGTCCTACCTTATCTGGCTAACGGAAAATTGATGTTTCCACTGTGCAAAAAATGTGCAGATCTAGAAAATCAAGACAACTGCAGTTGTCATGATACCGAGAGAGCTATCACGGGGACTTGGTGTACACCTGAATTAGAATTAGCCTTATCAAAAGGGTATCAGATCTTAAAATTTTACGAAGTGTATCATTTCAAGGAAACCAGTGAATACGACAGAACAAGTAGAACTGGAGGACTTTTCGCAAAGTACGTAGACTTATTTGTTCGTTACAAACAACAGAGTTCAGGTTTCCCTCACGATTGTAAAACTGAAAAACAGAAGAAGGACTATGTGGCTAGATATGCTGAGAAAGAAGGAATCCAATTAGACTACCATCAGATAAAAAAAAATCCAGGACTACGTACAATTTCGAAGATATGTCTGAACAGTTTTTGGGGAAAATACGGCCAACGTTTGAACATGAAACAGACTTCGTTTTTGTATGAGAACGAGGCTGATAAATTCTTTCAACTATTGTCTGATCCCAAAAAAGATGTTCAAGACTTTCACATCGTCAACGACAGTATCGTTCAGCTGGAGTACTTAGACGACCCTTCCTTTATACCTATGGATTTCAAAACTAACGTATTTTTAGCTACGTTTACCACCTGTTGGGCCAGGATACGACTATATTCATTATTAGAAGTTACTCAAAAACGAGCACTTTACGTCGATACCGATTCAATAATTTTCGTCGATAACAACGGGAGTGTGACAAAAAAATTACCAGTTGGTGACTTCTTAGGCGAATTGACGAATGAAATTTCGCCCGATGATGGATACATCACACGTTTTATCTCAAGTGGACCCAAATCGTATGCATACACTACACTATCGAATAAAGAAGTCTGCAAAGTAAAAGGGTTTTCTCTTGAAAGTCAGAAGAATTCCGAACTTATAAACTTTTCTACTATGAAAGATATTGTAGTTGCCAAGACGAAAGAGTTCATAAAGACGGTAAATTCGCGAAAGATTTCTAGACTGCCAAGAAAAAGAAAATTGTGTAATAGAATCGAAGAAAAGGAATTCCGGATGGTTTACACCAAAAGACGTTTGTTAAACGATTTGTCGACTTTACCTTTTGGCTATTGTGAAGACAGTTAAGTGTTTTGTAGATTAATTTTAATTAGAAATAAAACATGCTAATAACGTAACCACAGAATGTTGGTTTTTTTCCTTTTCTTCCTAAATGAATGATCTATTATGCCTGGTAGCCCGTCGTCTTCCGTCCTTTTTTCCACAAACAACCCTCTTCCCGTTTGTAGTGAATCCTGGTCGCTATCCCGTTGGTATTCTTTCTCAGTTTGATCGGATTTGTCGATATTATTAGGCGATTTCTTTTCTTCCTTCATTGTTTCATTTGACCGTTCATCATGAGAGTTTACTAAATCTTCGTATCTCCTTTTTGGTAACAATACTAATTCTTTAGCCATCACAGAAAATCTAGGACAGGTCGTATCAGACCAGGTATGATCTTGATATAACGTAATAACAACTTTTTCTTCCGAGATTTCCCGATTGATTTAGTTCCCAATCGATAAATTATTGTTTTGTAAGGCCGTAACGATTTAACGTATTTTTCTTTATTTGGAAACACTCCTTTATAGATATTTAAAGCCACCTCAGACAAGAGGTCGATTTGTTCTTTGGTAAGGTTTGATATTATGGATCTTCTTTGCTTAGGATTAGATTGATATAAAAATTTCAAAAAAACCGCATGCGTCTTCATTCGTCGGCTCATTCTTCAAAACTAAAGATTATTCATGAGTGCAATACACTTTATTCTGGACGGTACACAATACAAGTGTCGTTGGGAAAAATTCCAGTTCTGAGCATGTATCTGTTGTCTTGTCTATGTGGCGACAAATCTACCAGAAGGTAACCGTATCTTTCACTCGTGGCTTTCTTATAACTGTCCATGAAGTACCGAGTCTGACCTGGAAGTATTTGCGATGCAAATGTTATCAGCTGACGCATGTCCCTGGGATTGCGAAATAATACAAAATTTGCACAATTGAGCGCAATAGTTTTGGCATAACGTCCTTGCATATACATATTCTGGGTCAGATATATACACGACAGTCCTTTGTGGTGACTTGTTACCGTAAAAAGGTGTAATAAATCCTCTGATTGAACAACTTTAGATACCAGGTCATCCAGTATCACTAAGGAGTGTTTGTTGTTTTCTGCTAATTTTTCTAACTGCTGCTTATCGGGCAATCCCTCGTGAAAAATTAGGTTCGGTATAGTCTGCATGTCATCAAACATGTTTTGGTATTCAGAATAAGCGTACAAGATCTTTTCCGGTGGCTCGGTAAACATTGCATCGGCATTTTCTATTAGTTTCTTAGAAATTGCGCTTTTTCCCGATTGTGTTGGCCCAAATATGCATATAGTTGTTGGTGAAATAAAAGGGAGTAAAGTTTTTGTGGTCATCTCCTCCATGGTATATGTAGGAAATGAAAGAGGTATTTAAATTCACTCGTTTTTAAATTTATTCATGTTTTTATAAAAATAACAATAAAACAATCTTATTTGCTGAAATAGTTTTTTTATTTATGAGCAATAGCAAAATACATAGAAATAAATCTGTCATTTTGTTCCGGATCATTTGGATAAAACATGTCAAAAATATCTCCCATAGAAATATGAAAACATAATCTCATCACTGAAAAAAATATAACGTACAGTCCACAAACATCAGAAGTCCTAGATTGTAGTCGTCTTTCTACGAAAGAATATTTACGATGATTTCTTGTTAAGAAGCTTTTTAAATCATAACCGTAGAATTCTGGCGGTTTTCCCAAACTGTCGAAATATTCGGCCTTCTGCTGACTGTACAAAATTGCACATACCCAGTGTTGGCCATCGTTAGGTAAGGGATCCGAGTTTACTAAATATAACTGAGGGTATCTCGATGGAACTTTTTCTGGTAATGCATTGACGGCCGTGATCTCGATAAAAGTCTTTTTAAGACAATCGTATCCGTTTAACATTTCTTTCAATTGTTCAGTGTTCATGGTTCCACGATTCTGACCTCACGCGCTTCATCGACGGTTAAAATGGCTTGTGATTGGTAATAACAGATGCAATTTATAGTCTGTGTAGTCGCTGAGCCGAATCTCATCTCCAGTCTAGCGTTTCCATGTTTCACTAAGTTGAGAAAATCTTCTTGAAAATCACATGGATTAAGACAAAATGCGAGAAGACTGTATCCCTTTCCAAAATCATTCAATGTTATATTAAGACCTGTATCCATGTTCCATTTTTCTGATATCTCAAACAGTCTAACGAATGCCGATGTGTAATTTCTGTTAACCCCAAAATCCAGTTTCAGAGGAGATCCATACACCTCTACTCCATTTACCTTTAACGCTACTTCTGACAAATTGAAGTGATTAAAGTTGAATGGATTTTTGGTATAATCTCCATTTACACTTGACTGCGAAAGGAGTCCAAAAACCACTTTGGATGGAAGTGCTTTTGGGAACATGGAATCCCAGTAAAATTCTGTAGAACCCTGCGGTATTACATTTTGTATCACTTGACTTCTGTTTATGACGTATCTTGCAGGCGATTCGTGTATTTGCTGCTTGTGATTTAAGAGGACACCGGGGTCCAGTTTCACTCTTGCCGTTTTGAAAGACACATCGAGTATTTTTACTTTGTAGTTTGGTCCTGATTCTCCAGACATGAGTAGGAATGGTGCTTCTGATCTAAATAGTTTCATATAAATGTCCACGCCATTGATTAGTAGTTTTCCTTCTAAATTCAGTGCATCCTCGAGCAAATTTCCTTCCAGTTCCAACGTCCTAGATTCTTTAGTATATTCATATCTATTGACAAAACCGGCATTAAGAGTGAGAGAGTCCATAGGATCATCGTCTTTCATGAAGAGCTGGCTTTGAAGTTGAGATTCCTGTTCTTCTTTACCCGATGACAGTATCACCTTGAGATAAGCTTTCCAAGGGTAGTTGTTAGAGTTTACAGATACGAGTTTATTGTTCATGTATACATCAATATGTGAAAACATGCTCTGTAATGGCATGTTAATTATACCTGTCTTTTCTTTGACGGCAAGTTTTGTTCCATCCGATTTCAGAATTTGCAGTTTCACATAAAGTCGACTCTTTCTGAGATCTATATAATCACTACCAGCACCAGATATGACAAATTCTATTGGTGTAGAATCATTTACTAAGTTTGAAATTGGTCGTTCTTCTGTGTAATTAATTTTATCTATTGCAACCTGATTGGGGGGAGATGCAAATATGGAAAGTTCCATCGGTTGACCTATTTCTTTGTTGTCCCCACTCAAAAACGCCATCGTTACTGCTTCCTTTTCTTAGCTGCTGGTTGATTCCACACGCTGTCCTTATATTCTCTGACACGCTTCCGCTTTTTCTTCTTTTTAGATGCAATCACAATATTTGCTTTGCCTTTTTTTTTAGATGTTGTCCTTTTGCTAATTGGTTTCTTTATGACCCGTTTCTTTGATTTTCCTCTCTTTATACGTTTGAGAAGTTTGACATGAGGTTTGCGGTTTTCTTTTTCCTCTTTCATCTGTGACATTGCCCTTTCCTCTGCAGCTGCAACGGGTGTGACCAATGAGGTAGACACAGTCGAATTATCTGCAGCGGTGTTCGCATTGACAGGTATCATATAAGATCCTCTGAATCTACCATACATACCGCGCCCAATCTGAGACTTTTTCTGTTTTCTATATTTATATGGATTGAATTCATTCTGGGACATATTTTTATAAAAATGGCTCCAGATGGATGGGTCAGATACGAATGTGTTACTTTGTGTCATCGTCAGAACACGAACGGAAACTTCTTAAAATGAAGTGTTACCGTCACTTTCCCTGTGAGAAATGATGCGGCCTGTCCTTTATCGTCTTTTATATAAATATGAATTTGTTGAATTTCCTTGAGTTTGATTGGAACGTAATAAGGATTGTCATATATGATGTTATTTTGATCTTTATTATCGTAAACTATTCTTCTTAGTAAAGGTTGCTCCGATGTACCAATGAAACTATCTCTACAAACGTCAGAATATACGAACAATTCTGATTTTTGTGCTCTATTTGTGCTATTAAATTCGGTCAGAGCCATGACCCAATAACCGTCAAACTGTAAAGATCTATTTAGCTTGATCCTAAAGTCGTGCGATGAATTGTTGGGGGAAAAATCCATTCCATCGTCGGAAGATAATACCATTCTCAAACTCATCTTGAGGACGAATGACGACGGATTCTATAATTCACACTTATATGTCTTTTAGGTCATTCTCTTCAATCCAAGAATTGAATTTCGTTGGCCATCCTAACCATTTAACCAAAAGTTGTTTTCTACCATTTGCTTTCCTCTTTTTAATGATTTTTTCGACCTTGTACGCATCTGTGTCAGATTTGACGACTTTCTGCAATTCGTATCTATAGAACGTACCCTTAACCTTATCTCCTAGAATATCAGTCAACTTGTAAAGGTCTTGATTGTCTCTCTTAAATCTCTCTGCTATTTTGAAATATTCTACAGTCCATTTTTCTTGATAACCTTTTTCAAACGTTCTTTTTAAATGCGATATTCTGACAAGATCTCCTACTTTAAATTTAAAAAACGGCTTCCTTTTCTTGTTTTTTTTCGACGTCAATGTTCTATTGTTTTTATTTCTAACCAAATATTGCAGATATCTAATCTCGTCTTCGTTGTTCTTGTTCACAGAAGCGGGGGTCACCCCTCCAAGAGACTGGTGAGGTGTGTGGTTGTAACTATCTACTATTTTTTGCAGTACATCGATGTATTTATAAGTTTGTTTATGCATGAAATACGCGTATATTCTCTCTTTCAGTGTACGGATAACTCGTTCTGCATAATTGCTCTTGATCCTAGAATTCTGGGTATAGAATACGTGAATACCTATTTTCTTGAGGTATATTTTCACTTGTGATTTGAACTCTCCTCCTTGATCAAATCGAATGACCTTCGGCTTTCTGTCACTATGTTCGAAGATAGATTTTAATGCACTTGCGACTGTTGAACTTTTCTTGTCTTTTAATGGTTTAACGATAAGAAATCTTGAAAAAATATCTATCAACACCAGTAGAAACTTGGTTCCAGAATTATATTGTTCCACGTTTTCCATGGAGGCTAGGTCGCCATCGAATTGGGAATTTAAACCACTGACTATTACCCTACTTCTATGAAAATTATGTCTGGTTGGTCTTTGAACGGAATATGCTTCTTCTTTTGACAATATTTTTTTAATTGTGCCTAGACCAATCTTGTATTTTCCCTCCTTGCGAACAATTTGATACACCTTCTGAGGTCCAGCAAATGCAGCGGGGTGACCAGGGTCGGTCCATATTTTTTGTATATATTCCTTTTTTTGTGTTTGTGTCATTCTAAGATTCATCCATTACAACGAGTACTTGTTGTGCTAATAAAGGTACTATTTCATGGAAAGAAAGTAAAGTTCTCCTTTTCCTGTCAATGGATATTCTGGTATTGGCAAGCGATTGTAAAACCCTACTATGATGTCTTAATCTCAAACTATGTGATCGTGAGAGAAGAATTTGACCATTCAGGATTTTAGAAGCTATCAATGAAATGGCCCTAATTTGTTCTGCTGTACTGTTCTCTAACAATATTTTTCTTTCTGTTGGAGGTGATTCGTATAATTGTCTCAGAAATCCAGAATTACGTGTCAACAGGACGTTCATCATGGGGTATAATGAATGTTTTTATATGTGTTTGGTTTTTTTATTCAAGATAAGCCTTAAAGTAACAAACGACAACCAATAAAAATCCAAAACATTTATTATTTACAATATATAAGACAGTTTTTTTTTACAATCAAGAAAACATTGTGAACTGTTTTTCATAACCATAATATTCTCGTAAGATATTTATTTACACAGAGTCAGTTGTATAGAAACTTTTCATTATATCAAAATTTCCTTCTTGATTTGGACTAATCTCTCCCTGTTCCTCTTCTTCGTCTTCCTCAAAAGGTGAACATTCTTTGCAGGATAATACTTCTTCTTCATTCTGGTGTGTATAGTAGCAGATGCAAGTTTGATCGAGCTCGGGAACAAAATCTCTTATCATCTCCATTACAAGGCACAAACGTTCCCATTTGGTCTTGGTAAGCACAACTCCTCTTTTAGTTGCCACTGGTTTGTCAGAATCCTGAGGTTTCCAAAAATGTCGAATATCTATAGTGGGAAATTTTGGATTGATCGTGACATAAATGCCTCCTCCTAGATGCATCACCTCTTCATGTTCTAAACTTCCTTCCATTGATTTCTGGTACAATTCTCTGATGTTATCCTTCTTCATTTCAAGCAATAACCATCTAGAGAGCGTAAGAGCTACTCCTTGTTTGGTTGGAAACTGTCTTGAACCTGTGTGGTCATAGTTTCGAATGTGTATATAAGTCTGATTGTTAAATTCTTTGGCAACTACATGCGTTTGTCCTTGAAGATGGAGAAAACATTTTCCGTCATAGGCAGTGGATATGTCTTCTTCATCTGTTATGGCATTTTCAGTCAAGTATTTCAGGAGATTGGACTGATTTGTTTTTATCAGACCCATTTTTAGTTGATGAATCGATGGTTTTTCAGATTTTGCAAGTAGGGACATTAGTTCCCTGACTCTCATACGATCATTGGTTACCTTTAAAAGTTTGTCTTCTTCCTTTTTTGACAAAACGTTCTTTAGTCTTAAATGATGTATTACTTTATCTGGTTTCATCTTGTGACTTAAAGCATCAGTGGCCTGTTCGATGACTGTTTTTCCTTGGTGATGTTTCTGTTGACTTTCCATTGCTGATTTGTCGGTGGTATGGTTTCCACAGACGTTGTAAAACTGATGATCTTTAGTATAATTGAAAAAATCGTGAGAGAAATATTCGTGATAACAGCCACAGTTGTATTGTGTAACCTCTCTGTCAAACCCCATTTGACTATTACTGTACATTTTTTTTTCCGACAAGATTTTATATCTTCATATGGTCACGGTTATTGATTTTCTTTTGGGTACTTGATATGTTAAAATATTGACAATATTAACAGTTTATCATATTATTTAGTATAGTTGATCCATTGTGAATAGTAACTTAATACCATGGATACCATAGTATATATTGGGATCTATCATGTTTGGATGCCAAAATACATTGTATACCTGATATCTTTGATACTAGTGTAGAGGATAGGTGTACGTACAGGAGTCTCCCAGGTATGTGGATACCCTACTGTAACATGGATACCATAATGTCAAGGATACCACCATAGTGTAATGGATACATGTACCCATGGATACCCTAGTGTAATGGATACCTGTACCCATGGATACCCTAGTGTCGAAGATACCATAGCAGAGTGTAATGGATACCTATAACCATGGATACCATATTGTCAAGGATGCCATGGATACCATAGTGTCTGTAACTGTAACCATGGATACCATAGTATCAAGGATACCATAGTGTATATTAAGGGGGTCCTCAGTTACCCCCTATGTAGTTCAGCAAAAGTAATGCGTCGGCCGGGAGTCGAACCCGGATCGACTGCTTGGAAGGCAACCATGCTGACCGTTACACC
>JAOXYJ010523541.1:0-14625 GCA_028566555.1 Lithophaga nigra | reverse complement strand
GAAAAAATGATCAGGTTTATGAAGTTGTTTAAGATGGCATAAACAAAGTATGTGAAGATTATTATTAGCATGTGGGGAAAGGACTAAAGTATTACAAAAAAGTAATTCATGATTAATTGTTACCAAATATATATATGTGCACATTTTGCACTAGTCTCCATATTTAATTTCATAATATTGGCTGTTTGTTGGAATACACCCCAAGCAACAATTTCATTTCATTAAAATTCTTCATCGAAAAACGGGCATTGTTTAATATATCTCCCTAATCTCGGTGAGAAATGAATGTAGGTCCAAAGTGCTTTGTAGCAAAAGACTAGGTCCAACCTTCTACGCAGAAAAATGAACCGGTGTCCAATACTAAACTTAGCAGACTACGTATATACTAAGCATTCTAGATACACAGAAACAACCCGATAAAATATTCTGTGTAGAATTACACACTTTCAATAGTCTAAACAAAAAACTAAATAAAAAATAACTAAGATGTACATATAGGTTCAACATTCTATATAGAAAAACGGACTGGATCCAATGTTCTTCATAGAAAAACGGACTGCATCCAGTATTCTACGTAGAAAAGCGGACTTAAGTAGGAACTGTGAAAATTGGATGCATGAAAAAAGCATAAATGTCATTTTCCCTGGATTAGAACATACAGATTTTTTTTACCTCTTCTGAATTTAAAGTTGAAATTGTCAGTGTACGTTAAATAAATTTTTTCGTCATTATCCTTCTATGTTATTTTTTGCGTCCAGAAGCATATCTTCTTTAAAAAATAAGCTCATAAATTTATTTCAAGAATATTTTTATTTTTGTACCATTTAAAATCATTGTTCCATCTCAATAATATCATACAAAGTAGAGTATCCAGTTGGAATAAGGAGAATTGAAACTCAATTTCAACTTGAGATTCAGAACTAGCTAAATATTTTCAGTGATATGTGTTAATATTTATTACCTGGTCCACTTTAGAAGATTTTTTGCTTTTATCGCGACACAATATACCTAGAAAAAGGAGAAGGTAACACTTTTTATGACTTCTGTATCATTAGTATATGGAACACTCTTTCTTTCTTTAATATTATTCCTATTTGTCATTATTATTACTTTGTAGGTCTTTCAAACTCTTACTGGTTTTACTCCTTTATGTGACACATCCTGCAGTTTGTATTCTTGTTTATCATCGTACGGAGGAATAGTTTGTGCGATTACTGTTTTAGGGGTCGATCGGTATAACTGTAAGGAGTTATTCCTATTTGTTACTTTGAGGCTATCAAGAACAATTTGACTTTATGTTGTGTGGCCAGCAGTTTGTCCTGAAGTGCTATCATTTTCATGTTGGACCAAAAACATGCATTTTGGCAGGAAACAAGAACAGCTGAAAGACTTGACTCCATTAGCTTTTTTTCAAGTTTCCTTGCTTCATTTTAAAGTGTACAACTTGCAAAGACAATACAAGAGTTGAGAATGTAATTTAATGTAATTATAATGGATGATATTAATCGATGGTCCTTAACATTTTTTGTTGAGTGAATTTCAGTAAAACATAATCAATCTTAGAATTTTAGCATGTCTTAGTTATCTCCCCTACACTAATACTACAGTATCAAATATTGCATGCTTTGAAAGATGCACATTTTGCACTGCATTTAGATTTGAACAATATTCTGTCTCAAAGATAATAAATCAATATCTGACTTCAATCAAAATATTAAACATTTTGCAGATATGGAACTACAAATGAGATTATTCTGCATGTGTAACACAGTATGGGCAAAAAATATTTTTCTTTTTGCACTCAGTTTACAATTAGGATCAGTAAGTAGGTTTTTCTCCCTTTTTTTATACACGGAACCATATTAATAAGCATTTTGTTCCTTTTAGTGCATCTTCAAAAACTGGTAAAAAGTTAGGATGGTTATGTTGGGCAACAGGAAATCAACAATTTCTTTTATCTTTGTTTTTTTGCCATCAGCGGTTCGCTGAACATTTACAGAGCAGAGAGCTGGTAACCATTGAGTCACAAGTTCACAATATTGTTTCCAGTTACCCAGGTGGGAATTAATTTATTATGGTTCTGCTGCATAAAAATGTAAAGTTAATGAAAAATTTAATATAAGACTTTTCTGTGATAAGCATGATAAGTAAAGCACTAAAATAAAAAAAGAGGTTATTTAAAGCACTAAGAGTTTCTTTTACTGTTCAATCTTAATGAGATCACAACTTCACTGCAATTTTCAGTACTCATTTTACAAAATATTGTTTTCCTAGAAATCTGTACACATTTCTTTGACCAATCAAAATTCATGGATATATACTTTAAATGTCAAGCATTGCATTTAAGCCTAGTGCCTCTAAAACGGTACACAGTCCAACATATTATTCTGTAATAACTGCTATTCAACTCCCTTCTACAATATTACTTGCACATACTTTTGGATAACTCTTACCTTATCTATCCTAAACCTTATTCGGATGTTCTGCAAAATTAAGGAACTGAAAAATGCCCTTTAACAAATTTAGCATTCAAGATGCTAGTGGGGTGGCATTATGTTCCTCTGATGTATTCTTGGCCATAGTATATGGTACCAGTTTGTGTCAGTTGATCTGCATTTGTGGGTAACAGATCATTTTGATTTTCTGAAGTATATTCCAGCAACATTTTACACTACCAAAGCTATTACATCATGTCAGCAGCTGATTTTATAAAACTACCTACTACAGACATTTTTTAAACACAGACATCATGCACTTACAATGTAACACTATAAAGCACAAGAATAAATTAATTCTTAAAAATATTTCTCTCATTTGACAGATATCACAGACTCATTCACCATTTCATATGTCTGGCTGTTCTAGCTGATCAACACTTTACGATGTGTTGCCCAATACACTTTAATAGCTTCCACTTTCCTTGAAGCTAATCAACACTTCATTGTCCTATCCTGTCAGATGATCAGCCAATTTTTACTGCTAGCTAACACTATTTTCTTCATTTATTTTCAAAGGACGGAGATCACTGTCTTCCAAGTTCAAAAAGTCGGTAACAGCTGATGGATCAGTAACATCCTTCAAAAGAAAAAATAAATTAACATACATGTGATACTTACAGTTTACCACTCTGTGAGATCCTTGCTAATTTTAAGTGAGTTTTGGTCATTTTATGTGAGATTTGAAATACATCCATATTTTAACAAGATTGCCAATTCCAATCGGTATTTATGTAAGCGTACTTTCATTCCGGTGTGTTTTCATTCCGGGTGACTTTCATTCACTAGTGCATGTCGTCTGTCAATAGTGTTTTACAGCTGTTATTGATTGCGGTGTTTACGTTTTTGTTTATGTTTTTATTGCTGGTACAATGTTTACTTTAATTAAAGTCAAAAATTCGTCAGTTTGAAATGGAAACCAGTTGATAAGCATCTTAATCTGTTGTGCGTTTCAAGTAAGGAAAATTTATAGTGAAAAGCTAAAATCGATAATGCCGAATTAGCGCTCATTTCCGAATTATGATCGATGGGTGACGATGGATGTGAAAGAATATGAAAGTATTGTACAATATTTAAAGAACCAGCAGTATGATGAAGGAGCTTCAGAGAATGAAAAAAGGAGAATTCGTGCTAAGAAAGAAATCTTTGACCTGAAGACACATGATGGAATTGATTTTTTGTATACCAAGCAGGGTCAGGCTGTCATCACATCTGCTAAGAAAGAAAATGTTCTTAAAATGTGCCACATTGATACTGGTAGTCACCTTGGTTAGTAAGAATATTAGAATTTATAATTATTTCATTATATGTCAGATTGTTGAACCCTGTTTTCTTTTACAATCATTTCACTGGAATGAAATCACTAGTGATTTCCTGTTTTTTTTCCACTCATGTGTTTTATCCTTGATTTAAATGTAATGTCAGGATACCCAAATCTTCCAGGGCATTGAATGGTTTTTCAAATATTGTAAACTGTTTCAATAATTGTTTTCAATTTAGATTTTAAACGAATAGTCAAAACATCCAAAATTTTGTCATAAGTTTCCACGAGATAGTACCTTGACGTTATACAAAAAAAATGTATATCTTATACAAAGAATTCTGCAAATATTTTATAGATATGATGTATTGTCCAAAATCATGATACTATACGAATTTGACGTCATTTAATTTACCAGATATCTGGATGTGTTCTTGTGCATGATGTGTACATTTTCTTCATACGACCAACATAGATCAATAAAAGGTGAAATAGGGTCTACAGGTAACAATAAAAATAAAAAGAAGGGATATGGTGTACAAATTCATGACACAAAATCCCTACACATACAAGACAAAATCCAAAGCAAAGGAACAGCGCTTTTATTGTCTCGCCTGCGACGAAAAGTCGCGGAAGTGAGACATAGGGATGGTGATTCCGGAGGCGGCGGCGGCGTCAACAATTGTATATAATCACGATTTGTCATGCTTATATTAGTTGTAGGTCCATAATATTTGGCATGCAGTTGCATCAGTATGGGCACAATCCAGTTCCACACTTAGTTCATTGCCCCAACCCCTTAGTCATGCATGAACGATCACGTTAAGTTTTTCGCAAGCAGTCTGTACAGCCTTAACCATAAGTCCTAGGCACTTGGTATTTGGCATGTGGATGCATCTATATGTGTACACCCCGATTCCGCAGCCAGTTGGTGGCCCCGACCCCTCAGTCATGCATGAGTGATCACGTTAAGTTTTTCGCAAGCAGTCTGTACAGCCTTAACCATTAGTCCTAGGCACTTGGTATTTGGCATGTGGTTGCATCTATATGTGTACATCTCGATTCCGCACCCGGTTGGTGGCCCCGACCCCTCAGTCATGCATGAGTGATCACGTTAAGTTTTTTGCAAGCAGTCTGTACAGTCTTAATCATTAGTCCTAGGCACTTGGTATTTGGCATGTGGTTGCATCTGTACGTGTACACCCCGATTCCGCACCCGGTTGGTGGCCCTGACCCCTCAGTCATGCATGAGTGATTACGTTAAGTTTTTCGCAAGCAGTCTGTACAACCTTAACCATTTATATTTGACAGGCTGTTGCATATATTTAAGTGAAACCCAGTTATAAGCCGAGTTCTTTAACTTTGTTTTACAATGATATCTGCTGTTATAGATCAATGTGCATATTCAGGCAATGCATCCCCCACAGGCGAGATATATTCCTGTGTCCACAGTTTATTGCTGTTGGGCCTGATAAGTCCTGTTAGAGGCAATGTCTTGTTTTTTATTCACTGATCAGTATAAAAGGATGAAAAATGAATTTACTCTTAATTTTTTTTATTTTTCAGGGAGAGACAAAACTCTTCAAAAAGTAAAAGAACGATACTTTTGGAGAGGGATGTATAATGACGTAACAAATTATGTGAAGCGATGTCAACAGTGCCAGTTTACTAACAAGAAAACTGAGACAACTGTTCCAGAGATGTTGTCAGTCCCCATTGAGCCAAGAATTTGGTCGAAGATAGGCATTGATTTGATTGGCCCAATAGACAAGGAAAAGGGAGTACCACTGTCAGAAAAGGGATACCGGTAAATATATTGAAATATATGCTATAAGTACTAGTATATAATATTATTTGACATGCTTGTTGCAATGATTCATTCATATTAATGGGATTTTTTAGCTCACCTGACCCAAACTTGGTGGAGTGATCCTTGGATGGTCACCTTTCAGAATCATAGCTGTTGGACCTAAGGTCCATCCAAGATGGCCGCCATCAGCGATCATAGTTTTAACATAGGAGCCTATGGAAAAACAAAGAAAAATCTTTTCATCTGAAACTACTTGGCCATTTGACACCAAATTTGCTGGAATTGTTCTTGGATAGTCCCCTTTCAGAATTATAAATTATATCTGGATCTGAGGGCTGAGGTTCATCCAAGATGGCTGCCATCAACAGACATAGTTTGACATAGGACCCTATGGAAAAAACAATGTAAAATCTTTTTGTCTGAAACTACATATGTACATGGCCAATTGGGACCAAACTTTGATGGAATGATCCTTGGATTGTCCCCTTTCTGAATTATATCTCTTGGATTCAAGGTGCATCCAAGATGGCTGCCATCAACTAACAAATTTTTATCGTAGGTCTCGTTTCGAAAAGATGCTTTTTGTACAAATCAACTTTTTAAAGCTAAAATGGCTCAAAATTTATTGTAACAGCTATAGGATTCATTTGCAAAAAATTATAAAGGGGGCTTACTTAAGTCAGGTGAGTGATATAGGCTCATATGAGCCTCTAGTTGATCTTTATCATACATGTACATGTATTATGGTATTACAGCAATTGTGTGTGGTATTGAATGACTACAATTGTATATTTGTCGGACAGTACAGGATAATATAGATATCAAAATAATGGTCAAATTTGATTTTTCATGATATGGAGTTTTTGGTTGTTTTTTTTTTTAATTAACAATTTTTTTTTAATTTTGACATTGTTGGGGAAATGGGCTTTTTGGACTTTATTTTCAAACATTGAGAAAATCTGGTTTTTTTTTCATTTGTATCTTACATTTAAAAATGATATATTTTGTCAATTTCAGGTACATTTTAACAGTTATGGACTATTTTACGAAGTGGCCAGAAGCTTTTCCCATATTTTCAAAGTCAACTGAAGAAGTTGTGGACAAGCTTCATGGGCTTGTTTGTAGATTTGGAGTTATGAAGACAATTGTCAGTGACCAGGGCGGGGAATTTAATAGTAAAATGATAACTTATTTCCAAGAAAAGTTTGGTATTAAGCGTATAACAACTAGCCCCTATCACCCACAGGCCAATGGGATGATAGAAAAATTCAACAGTACATTAAAATCCATGTTGAACAAAACAATTCAGGATAATGGTGAAAAATGGGATGAATATATTGATATTACTTTGTTTTCATATAGAACATCTCAACATGATTCTACCAAAATAACACCATTTTTTGCTCTTTATACAAGAAAACCTGTGCTTCCAAATGAAGAGCAAATAGCGCCCCGTCCTGCTATTCAGAATGACAATGATGAAAATCAAATTAATGAGTTAACTGAAAAACTTACAGAAACTAGGAAAGTTGTTGAGGAAAAGATGATGAGCAATATAAAAATTGCTCAAAATCGACAAAAAATGGCTTATGATATTAGACACAGAGTTGACAAAACAACAACTTATAAAAATGGCGACAAAGTATTATTAAAGAATTTTAGAAGGAAAAAAGGTTTGTGTACTCAAACCAAGTACACCGGTCCTTATGTTATATCACAAAGTTGTGGGAAGGGAAACTTTCTACTCAAAGAATTATCTTCAGATAAGATATTGGGTCCCTATAATCAAAAAAGCTTAAAGACATATTACGAGACATATGTCAATGATGTAAACGATTCTGATGATAGTGAAAATGTAAATGATTCATCTAATGAAGTTGAAAGTCCAAATGATCCTGATCCTGATGTTCAAATAAACAATACTTATACAGGTGATATACAGGATGAAAACAATAATTCGAAAGTTGACTCATCAACTGATACAGCCGATGATGAGGATATCTTTATCACTCAAAATGTATTTTTAAATGATACAGAGGTTGTGGACAATAGCTTGGATTTATTTGATGGTTCTCAATTAGACTTTGATTTTGAGCATGGTGATGATCCAAACTTTGACATTAATGTTGATGAATTGGTTGATATTGACACACGTCGTCCAAAAAGAAACTGTACAATTGCAAGAAATAGAAAATCAAGTATATATGAATATTACAAGTAAATCATTTTTATTCAGTTGTAGTATGAAATTACACTTATTTAGTATAGCCTTATATTAGGTTATACATGTGTATCGTGTATACTTTTTTGGACAAACATTGTACATGTACATTTAAAATAAGCTTGTGAGATTTATTTATTGTTGATATATGATATGGTATGATTATAGAATTTATATGATTCATTGCATTAAAATTTAATTATTTCATATTTTTTTGACAAGTTACACTTATTAAATCTTGGGTATATGTTGTTATACAATTTCATGATCTTGGAATCCATGTCGTTACTATTTGGTATTTTAATCATTCATTTAAAAGTTATGCTTTATGTCTTTAAAATATTACTTTAATTTGGGACTGAATTTCTCTAGTGATTTTCATCCAACGACCAATATTCACTAGTGTTTCAAATCCAGGTTTAGTTAATATCATCCTTCTGTTACCAAAACATAGATATTTTCTCCTAATATCTTTCCATTTACCCCCCAAAAAATCTACACCCCAATTTTTCTTATGATTCCCCATCAAGAAAACCCTCTTCAAAATGTTGTGGTGACAGTTGGATGATATTCACTAAAAATGGATTTGAAACACTAGTGAATTTCTGTCGTTGGATGAAAATCACTAGGGAAATTCTGTCCCGGGATGGAAATCACTGATGGAATGAAATCACTGTTACAAATACCTGTACGCCATGTCGTTTTCAGTTGTGTATTGACTCGGTGTGTATTTCACACCTGTTTGTTTACGACGTTGTCGGAACAAATAAACACTGTTTTTTCTGTACTACGACGTTGTCGGGTACTTTATATATAAAATTCTTTTCTACGACGTTGTCGGGAAAAGGTCTATAGTTGTATTATTATTATTTTTCTGGTTGTTACTGATTTACACGTGGTTTTGTCATGGCGGACAACGATGATATTTTGCTTTTGCACGACGAGAATGATACTCTCAATGATGAGTCGGGTTTTGATTTTAGTGAAGGTATTAGAACAAGGGCATGTTCCCAGACTAATAATACTGTTGAATATTCAGCTGAGCCTTTAGATAAGGCCAGTTCTCGTGTTATTAAAGGCACGGCCATTTATAATAAGGCCGACATGAAAAAAGCAATGAAAAGGAAAGGGTCTAAGACCGATGGCAATCAGAAGCCTGCTAAAATAGCTAAAACTAATAAAAAGCAGTCTTTTTCTGCTTCTGAAATTAATGAATTAAAAGAGAAAATGGGAATGAATAAGATGTTTGACTCAATTTCCAATCTTACAAATATTGTACAGAATCTGGTCACTGCTAATAGTGGAAAAGCAACACCAGTTGATGAAAATAGAAAGCTTACTCAAGCTGCTGCTACTGATCAGAATTTGTCTGATGAAGTCGATTCTAGTTTTATGAGGCCTGGTCGCCAGATTATTCCTCTTGAGCCTGATTTTGAGGAAAATGAAAGGGATTCAGTTCAAGATTTTGATCTTGATTTTTTCAATGATTATCCAAACCCTTCTGGGAGACCTAGTGTTTCTACTAGGGATTTTGATCCCCAGGCTGCTTTTGAGGATGCATTCAATGCTCCTCCTAGTGACATTAATTGTAGCACCACTGATGTTCTGGCTGAGGAAAATTTTAACTGGGATATTCCACAGTTACAGGCTGAAGAGAAAACAGCTCCTAAAATTTCCTCAAGCCTAGCAAAAGCTGTGAATGCAGCTGTCACTATTCGCTCATCAAAAGAGAGCATTAAAAACTTGGAGTCGAAATATTTGAGACCTGAGAATTGTGATTTTCTTGGGGTCCCAAAGGTTAATCCTGAAATCTGGAGGGCTGTACACAGAAACAGCCACACACAAGATTTAGTTTTGCAGGAGATTCATAGATCTTTTTCTTTGGGGCTAGTCCCTATTGTTCAGTTAGCTGAACAATGTGTCAAAAGTAAAGCTCCTTTGGACCCTGTTAAAACCAGAAATTTGTTGTCTGATAGTATTAGTCTTATTGGTAATGGTTTGTTAAATTTGTCTTACAGAAGACGGTCTAATCTGAGACCATATATTAACGACAAATTTAAACCAATATGTAATCAGGATGTACCATTGACTAAGGTCCTTTTTGGAGATGACTGTATGAAGCGTATGAGGGAATTGGGTGACTATACCCGCATACCTATTGGACATCCAAAGTTTGCTAATAGATCTAAGCCTTTAAACTTCAAGCGCCCTGCATGGCAGGGCTCTCAGTACAGTCAGCGGGGGTTTCCCCCTCTTCCAAGAGGACGAGGAAACTACCTCCAAAGAGGTTCTCTTCAGCAGAGCCAGAGAAACCCAGGGCCAAATTACCTGCCAAACAGATCACGCAGATAGATGATATTGAGAAGGTGAGAAAATTAAATTTCTCAGAATGGCAAAGTATTACTGAAGATCAATGGATTTTAGATACTGTTAATACAGGGTACAAGATTGAATTCGAAACTTTTCCTCCTGAATATTCAGAATCAAATGAAATGGACTTTTCTCAAGACAAAGTGGAGTTTATTGACATTGAAATTGATAAATTAATGGCCAAAGGAGTTATTAAACAAGTTGTGCCTGTTTGTGGTCACTTTATTTCTAATATTTTTGTTGTGCCTAAAAAAGATGGTTCATTACGACCTGTTATTAATCTAAAGAAGTTGAACAATTTCGTAAAATATCAACATTTTAAGCAAGAAAATCTTTGTTTTGCTTTAGATCTTATACAGAGGAACGATTACCTAACATCCATTGATCTTACAGATGCTTATTTTAGTTTAAGAATTCATAAAGATTTTACAAAGTATCTTCGTTTTTCTTGGCGAGGTATTTTGTGTGAATTTCAAGTTCTCTCTTTTTTGGTTTGGCTTCAGCGCCTCGTATATTTACCAAAGTTCTCAAGCCTGTATATGCTCTTTTTCGTCAACATGGAATAAGGTGTATCTACTATATAGATGATTCCCTTGTCATGAATCAAGATTTTTCAGAAAGTGTGAGAAACACCGATTTTGTTGTCAAAAAGCTTACTGATTTAGGTTATAGCATCAACTATAAAAAATCTGTTTTATTACCTACTAGAAGAATAGTCTTCTTTGGTTTAATTATAGACACTGTTGTTTTTAAAGTTTTCCTGACAGATGAAAAAATTGAGAAAATTATCTCCCTTGGAAATTTAATTCTCAATAAAGAGAATATAACTGTTAGAGCTCTGGCATCTTTTATTGGTTTAGTGGTTCATGCATTTAATGCAGTAACTTTTGGTCCTTTACATTACAGAAATTTGGAGAGAGAAAAGGTGAAAACTTTGCAGTTTTCTAATGATAACTATGATGCAAAATTAACACTTTCTGAAAAATCTAGACAGGAAATTAAGTGGTGGATTTCAAATGTAAGGCAGCAAAATGGCAAATTAATTAGGTCTTCTAGTATAGATTGCTGGATTGAAACTGATGCCTCTTTAGAAGGCTGGGGTTCAAAATATAATGACAAAACTACAGGAGGTCATTGGACTATTCAGGAATCTTCAAATCATATAAACTACTTGGAGTTGTTAGCCATTTTTCTGGCACTGAAATCGTTCTTTGTTTTAAAAACAGACTCTCATATTGGTATTAAGTCTGACAATATTACAGCTGTATCATACATTAATGATATGGGAGGTATGGTTTCTGAATCTATGGATCAGCTATCGGTTGAGATTTGGACTTGGTGTCAAACCAGAAATATTTTTCTGACTGCACAATATGTGCCTGGTATAGAAAACCAAACAGCTGATTATTTGTCAAGACATTTTTCAGATTCCACTGAATGGAAACTCAAACCACAGATTTTTAGTAGAATTTGTCAACAATTTTTTATTCCTGATATTGACCTTTTTGCCTCTAGATTGAATTTTCAAGTAGAAAAATATGCTTCATGGAGGTTTGATCCACAGGCTTCTTTTACAGATGCTTTTACTTTTTCATGGTCTGATTTTAAACCATACATTTTCCCTCCTTTCTGTCTGATTGGAAAGATTATTGATAAAATTTTGTTAGATAAGGTTGAAAAAGCAATTCTTATTGTGCCTTTTTGGCCAACTCAGAACTGGTTTTCATTACTGATCTCGGTTTTGGTTTCTTTGCCAGTTAGATTGCCAAGACACACAGATCTGCTAACCATGCCGCATACAGGAGATGCTCATCCTTTAAGGAAGTGCCTAAATTTAGTTGCGTGTATCATCTCAGGGAGAGATTGCGAAATAAAGGAATTTCAGAAGCAGCTGCGTCTACAATCATTGCATCTTGGAGACCATCTACAATCAAACAATATGAACTGTGTTGGACCAAATGGACCCTTTGGTGTGGTAGATGGAACTGCAATACATTTTATCCGTCTGAAACGGATTTAATTAATTATTTGTTTTTTCTGAGGGATTCGAATTTATCGTATTCAGTTATTAACTGTCACAGATCTATGTTGTCACAGACTTTGTCGTTTTTTGGAGTAGATTTTACAAAATTTACTCTTTTGCCAAGACTGTTAAAAGGATGTTTTAATCTGAATCCGCCGAAAGTAAGGTATACTTTTATGTGGGATGTTTCTACAGTGTTGCATTTTTTATCAACTTTATATCCATTAGAGGATCTATCCATGAAAATGCTTACTTTGAAAGTTGTGGCTTTAGTAGCACTAACTACAGCTGCTAGGGCACAGACTTTATCAGCATTAGATGTGGAGCATATGGTGGTATCCGAAGACACTATTGTTTTCAATATTACTAAGTTGTTAAAAACTTCAAGACCAGGTGTTAGTTTTCCACCAATTATTTTAAAAAGTTTTATCAAACCAGAATTATGTGTGGTGAAGGCATTAAAAGCATATATTAATCAGACTTCTAATGTTCGTAAATCTTCAAGTTTATTTGTGTCATTTGTTAATTACAAAAAAGTTACTACTTGTACTTTAGCGAGGTGGCTCAGAACAGTTTTACAATTGGCTGGAATTGACATTTCAATTTTTGGAGCTCATTCTTTTAGAGGAGCTGCTACTACAGCAGCATATAGTGCTGGCTGCTCATTGAAGGACATTTTGTCCACTGCAAACTGGTCTTCCGCTAAGACTTTTTTCAAATTTTATTACAGGAAAAATGAGACTATTAATACTTTTGCTGATTGTGTATTACACTGTTGATCTGAATTAAATTTGTTTACTGTTTTTATACTCTAGTTTGTGCCAACTCTTTGAACCAGCTAGGTAATACATGAATGAGACGAAGAGCGAGATGTAAAAGAATGTTCCCTCATCCAAGCATATCTTTAGGATGTGCAGGATGAGGGTCATTCTTATAATCGAGCCTGAGGCTCAGAGTGTATTACCTACCCACCCATTTTGGTTTATATTGGGTTTTTCCCACCCAGAGTGTTGGTTGCACAAACTATCTTTGAATGATGACGACCAACTGGATTGGCATTCTTTATATACCACTGTACAGGTCAAGGTCATACTAGTGGCTATTTTTAATCTAAGCTTTAAAAGGAGACTATTAACATACATTTCACCGATCTACTGGAAATGATAGCTAGGTAATACATGAATGAGATGAAGAGCGAGATGTAAAAGAATACAATACTGTTATCTCCAAATTAATAACCTACTTCATCAAATGTCGCTCATTCTCGTCATACTTTGATGTGAACCTCAAAGGAAATACATCTATTTTCAAAATTCAATAAACTTAAATGTCTTTGGCCATGTCGTTAGTGCGCTTTCCTCTTTGTAGAAGGTATATATTTGGTGGTAAGAGTTCGAGCATCAGTATATTTTTCTTCTAGTTTTTGTTTGCTTTTTTCTTTTTGTTTTAAGAGTTGGATGCTGTGTTTAATTTGAAGAATTTCAAATGTTATAAATAATCTTTATCGCATATTTTTATTGTTTTCATAATTTTATTATTTAGTGGCCCAAACATGAAAACCTCCTGTTAAATTACGTTGCTTCAGCATTGTGTAAGAACTTACTAAAGACAAGAAATATTACTCGTATATACACAAATTTCTTGATAGATAACCAACAACATTGCCTTTTACAAATACAAACCGCTTCAAGCATGAAGGGGGCTTAGCGTGCAAAACTTAACTTTGAAAAAGAAGAAATTTCTACTAAAAATCACTTCATTTTCATGTTTCAAAAAATGTTTTAAATATCCACTGTTAGCATATCTTTTTGGGTGCATTTAGCTGACAAATGCTTCCTTTTATAGCTTTCTTCTCGTGAAGGAGAATTTCGTTTTCAAATTTAATTTCATCGAAGACGAACGACATGCAAAAAGTTAATATATATGAATAATCATAATACGACCTTTCTGCCAGTGAAACAGGAATAATATTATAAAAATTAATATTAAATTACATATAATTTAAAATATTATAAAAAATTTTCTACTGTTATGACAAGGGAAAAATAATTTGTTTGGATGATTCGGAATTTCGAAAAGCAACATCAAGCTATCAGAGTGGCGCAAAGTTAAAAATAAATTGCGACCGAGTAATTAAAGAACTTACCGATGAATTAAAAGACCAAAAAAAAAAAAAAATTGTAACCTTACTGGAAAAACAAACAGCAACAGAATTAAGAGTTGGAAAAGGAAAAGAATAGTTGCCATGAAGCGCGTAACAATTTGGATTACAAAGTGTATAATGAGCTTCGGGAATGGAGGAAAATGTTCTACAAGGAAAGAGATAAAGTGAACCACTATAAGATATTAGTGGAAAACGGAACAACAGACAACAATTGGTGCGCAAAACAACGTGGGCTGCTCTAGGGGATCGATTAAGTATTAATTAATTAAAGTAGTGTCAAC
>JAOXYJ010521333.1:0-14631 GCA_028566555.1 Lithophaga nigra | reverse complement strand
TTATTGTTTTTCTTTTACATTTTTTAATTCAGAATGCATTAATATGTTTTATTTATTTTTGAATATTGTTGAACCACTTACTGTATTTTTCGTTTCACTCACAATAAATATATTACAAGTTACTTGAATAACTTAAATGCATCTTGTACGCATTTCAAAGATTTACGTGTTATAAGTTCTGATAGAAACCAAATATCAAAAATCCATAGACAATTCTATTTTGAACAGCAACAGAAACCAAACGATCCTTAAGGTAAAACAAAATACAGCAAAGGTCACTTCTGCACCAGGAAAATTATACCTCAGTTTGAGTATAATTTACAAAATTTTATTCACTGGGAATTTCAAAAATTATCAAAGTAATATCAGAGTAGCACAAAAGTACCAACTCCTAGACTGATGATATCCTCAGGAAAAGGAGCGACATCGACCTAAGGGTCGCAATAAATGTAATCCACGATATCAGAAAAGTGCACCATATCACATTTGAACAAATTGTTGGAACCATCTGTATCTAGTTTGATCAAAAAGAAAAAAATAGTACATACCAACTGAGATATAAATATATATATATATAAACAACTCATGAATCAAATGACTCAAACAACAAATCCGAAATCAAACGCAAGGAAACTGTTCAAATTTCTAAAATGAGTATGACAAGGCGCTTCGACAAGGTATCATCTCCTGCTATGGCAGCAACACCCGTTATGCCATTTAATGTCAAGGCCAGCAAAAGTCAGATTCGGGATTAGTTATATTATTGTTATTAATAGTTATATTATGTAATGTATGACCTATGACGAAAAAATATTATCGCTTAGCTTCGATATTGGCATTTTGAAGTGTTCCACCAGCTTGTACTGACGGCCATAAAATTCATGGAGGCACGTCTTTTATCTGATTGTCTCACATCCCTGCTTTAGCAACTTTAACTTTCCTGTCAACAATTTATTCCTGTCCCAATGACTGTAGTATGAACAGGTTCTAGCGTATCATAAATATGCAACATGCAACACAGCTGATATATTGCTGCTCAAAAAGGAAAATGTACTATAGAGAAATTAAGGCGTCTCTTTTGTCATAGATCTTGAATTATAGGACTCCAGTACGGTCAATATTAAGATAAAGATCTAGGTAGGAAGCAGCCATGTTATTTCAGTAGTGTTCTTAATTTCAATATCACTGGGATAAATCCGATGTGTTTAATCACCAAATTAAGGGCCATTCATCATATTTGCCTGAATGTTAAACAAAGGATTTTGCAACACTTTTGTTTTTTTCTTATAAATCAAAGTTCCTGAAAAATTGCTTCATACGAATAAAGGAACAGTTCGACAAGAAGGGTAGCACGGTTTGTTCCAATCGGGATACCGATCATCTGTTGAAAAATCCGTCAACGGAATTCAGAAATTTGTTTACAATTAAAAAGTAAAGCATGTGAAGAATCTCACTTGTAATGTATTTATGGCTTCAAATTGCGTTGTGTTTGACAAAAAAATTATTGTTCCCTACACAATACCAAATATTTCTACCTGCTAATTCCTTTTTACAGAAACATATGTCATTAATAATTTCAAATGTTTCTTTACTTTTCAGATGGATCACTGTATAGTAAAAAGTAGAAAAATTCAATATTTTGATAATGGTAAACGTTTTCAAAGAAGTATAAAGAATTTCACTAATTCCTCAGATTCATATCTGATTTACACCACATTTTTACAGTTTTTGTAGAAATATTCTTTTACGGTAATAATAACGGCAGTAAGGATCTCAGAACAAGGTATTATAAAACATCTGGTAGCATATACAATAAAACGTTATTTGTATCTTGTGTACCTTAGGTATTAAGATTTGTTTCAATGGCGAAAGAAAGAAGTTTTCCTCAGACGACGTAGTGTATCCAGAGTGATCAAAATATTAAAAATAAGTTTTAATAAATGAAATTTGAAAACATTCCAGCAATAAAGTTCACTAAAGGTATCACTCTGTTTGAATAGCAATATGGAAATATCAGTTCAATGGACAGAAATGATAACTCAAACAACTGTAATGAGTAACAGTTAATTAATCAAACACAAGAACATTTAGTTAAAAAACGGATATTTAATAGATCTGCGAAAGATGTTTATTTCCCCAGCATTGTATATTATTATTTATCGAACATGCAGAGGACGTAACCAAACTCTCGCACCCTCTTTTATCACTTCCATTACCACAATCATCTTTACCGACTGAGGTACTTTCACGTAAACCTCACTGAAAAAAATATCTTTACCTAAAATTGACAATGTTCTAGAAAGTGACCAAATATCATCCAGCGAATCCCTCACAAAACTAATAAATGTACGTAAGGATAAAAATATATGTGGATACCAACTGAAGGGTTACTTGTTTTTAAATAGCTATTTTAAAAATGACTTTTTTCCATTTTTGTAAAAATGACTAAAACAGACAGTGACGTCGCAGAAACAACTGCATTAGGGTAAGTACTTATTACAGCATATTTTAGAGATATCCAGCAGATGCCCAATTACTGCTACATATTACCTCCCTTAAAGGGAATATTTGCAACTACCAGAAAAAAAGCCTGGGCCAAAATCATTCATTTTGTAATAATCCGTTCATGTTTACCTGAACCTATGATGTGAAGTTTATAAATTTACGTTATTGTCATATAAGTATAAATTGATTGATTGTTCAACAGTAATCCTGCATTCAGACAGTTGATTTGTTTAAATGCGTATTACATCTGAATGTAGCTACATATGAATAACATCATGCATTTTGATCAAGCGTATTATCCCTGCGTTTTTCTGTTGTCAACGTCTAAACACAACCAGCCAGAAACGTATATGATACGTATTTGAAACCTTTTAAATGTAGGTATCAGCGTACCATGAATAGGCACATTAGACATTGATTGAAATATCATCAAAATCACATTTTTTTTTCATTTAAACTACGTACTGAAATAGAAAATGTTACTTATGTAGGAATAACATGAATTAATTATTACAGAGTTCCTTTACTTATTTCTGAATACCAGAAGTAAATAATTATCTAGTTAGTAAATATTGACAAATACTTAGCTGGATCATTTTCTTTCAACCTTTATATTGTTATAAATAGTTTCATAATTAAACGTGAAAGAAAAATGTGGTAGAGAAAGTCAAATATTCATTAATTAAAAATACAGTGATAAATCAATAAATAAATGAAAGAAAAGAAAAGTCAAAATGTATAAAAAAATATCTCTAATAGATACATTGTAACGCTTGACTTCAGTCAACACTCTCGTTATTCTACTGAAACTGCCTGTAATTTCCGATTTCTGAATACTGTACAGGTTGAATATCTTCGTGCTTTTAAAAAGTTTTTTATGCTACTGTAAAACATATCTTACAACTGTATTCTGAGAAATTTTTGTTTTGCTGTCTGCACATTAATCAGAAATTATCTAACTATTTGTAAGTGTTTCAAAGGAAATACATTTGTCAAACAACAAAAATATATCTCACCCGGGCATCTACACTCATCTTCTCCTTGACTGCAGTCTGCTGTTGAGTCGCACTTCTGACTGCCTTGGATACATTTGCCATCAAGACACATAAATTCACCAGACTTACAGTAGTACCGGTGCCCTAAGGAAAACATATACAGATGTAGATTGAAAGGTAAATGAATTTTCTATGATGGGAAACGTAGGTGAGTTATCTCCCATTGTTCGGCAGCGTAAGGAAGTTGGTTGGTAAGGTTTGTAGAGGGAGTACCAAGTAATTTACTCTCTCCTCTCTTTTAGTTTTTTCTCGTATATCAAGCAAATTCCGTTTGATATATAGCATAATTTTTTCTCCCCTTCAAAAATTTTTAAATATTTTCCAGAATTCTTTCCACTTGAAAGTGTATAATCTTTCCGTGACAAAGTGTTTTTTTTTCATTCTTAAAGAAATGAAACTCTAGATACTAATATATGGCTTTGTTTAAAAGTTGGTTCTGTCCAGCTTTATATTACAAAATGAGTATATTTGTGTAATTTGTTTGTATAATACATTACACCATTTAACTTTGAAAAATAAAATATATAAAAAAAAAATAAAAATAATATAAAATTGTTAACCATTGGATCCATTCAGAGCGTATAGGAACATCAGTTATCTGAACATTTCCATCTGGTCAAGATGTCATTTACGAGGACGTTTAGGCTGGCGTACCGCCATTTCCGAGGTAAGAAGTTTAATATTAAGGCTGTATCAATTTACTGTAATTTTAGTAAGTGGTTTTTTCACATATAATAAATGCATATAGGACTTTAGCCGACATCAAAATTTCAGTTTAATATGCGATGATTAACTGGCTTCGGCGCTCAAAATTTTTTTTTCCGCTTTCTATTACCTTTATAATGCTCGCACTTTTCATCCCCGCCATCGTTACAGTCAGCTTCCCCATCGCATACCCAAGTATCAGCTATACACTCGCCATTGTTACACTGAAACTGGTCTGCACAACAACCTGTAAGAAAGCAGAGGTAGCTGATTTCTTTTACCAAAGAGTTGTTAGATACGACTCTACACCATGTATTCTTCTGACATTGGCAATTGTTTTAGTCGTATCTCTCGCTACTTCTGGTATGTATACATGTGTATGTGTGTTAAATATTGAAAATGTTTGTATTGTTGATATAATTGCAAGTTTCTTAAGTTTTAAAACAAACGTAAAGCAGTAATATATTATTTCTTCAAAGAAAAAACTGATTCTAGAAATTTTAAAATGTCGAAGATTCTCTGTTGGCCTTCTTCCTTAAATCGTGAAATGTGCATTAAGAATTGATATTTCCATTACATGTATATTGTTTGCATCGATTACACCAGTCGGGTAGCCTTACTTTCATAAACTTAGTACAGATAGTAAACCGGTAAAGAACTGATTTATATCTATTCAAGCCACAAACTGAATATGATTACAGATGTAGTATGGGATTCCGTGTGTCTGATTAATTTGATATTCTTCGGATTTTCACCTTAAAATGATAAAGCAATCGATATTTTAATTTAATATTTTTACTCTTCCAAATCACTTTTTGGTAAGCAAGGCCCAAGATGTGGTTAGGGAAATGTGTTTTTTCCTTTAAAATGTTTGTTTTTGCAGAAGCGAGCAATCACATTTTAAACAAAAATTCAGTGGAATGAGACGAAGAATCATGAAAGTTGAAGCGGAAAGCAGTATTTAACAATTTAATTCTTTTCGCAGCTCGCAATCTTAGGAGTGAGATAGTCTGAAGAACTATAAATTGATTTGATGTGGCGTTTAAGCAACGTTAGAGAAAACGCTTCCTATATAATTAGAGTAATTGTATAGGACCTAATGTTGTCTGGTTATTGTGTGTTTCTTTGTTTGTTGGTATACTCTGATTTTTGTTACTTTTTCCTGATATCTCAATATTCTACTGTATACTTACTTCCGCACTTCAGTTCGTCTTCACCTGCTGGACAATTTGGCGAATGGTCACACCGCTCTGTGGCTGGGTAACAACTTCCATCACCGCACATTTTACCCGTGCCACATCCTGTGAAGAGATCGAAAACGATAATATAAATAGAACCCAGCCTAAAATGATCATAGTTTGCAAAACAGTTTTAATTCAAGATATCTGTAATTCTAATTGGCTGCCTTTGAAAAAGAAAACAGCAGATACCAACCATAGATCAAATTCACTGATACATGAATCAAACGGCAAATCCGAAATCGAACAAAGGGAAATTGCACAAACTCACAAAAACGCCAGACGAGGATTGACGAAAGGATAAGTATCTCCTGCTATGCTGGCACCATCCATTGTATGATTTCATGGCACGTTTGATAATAGTTAAATTCCGGAATGTAGGATCAAAATATTAGAAATAATTAGAAACATGAGGCTTAAAAACATTCATGCCATAAAGTTCACACACTTGCGTAAAGGTATCACTGTGTGTGAATAGCAGCATGGAAAATATCGGTTCAATGTACAGAAATAATCAATCAAACAATTGTAATGAGCGGCGGTTAGTTAATCAAATAAAGTGAAATTTATTTAAAGAAACCTGATATGTCAAATATGAATTACTTTCAAAACATGCTCATGACTTAACAAATTGTCACATCCTATTTCATACCTTCCAGCACCACAATAATCTTTACCGGTACAAATCAACGACTATACTAATTTAACAAAACACTTCAGGGAAAAAATATTTTTCTTTACCTAAAATTGTCCCCGTTTAAGAAAGTCACCATATTTCATCCTTCAAATCCTCGGAAAAATACTATGTAAATTATGTAAAATATTATGTAAATCTACATAAAGATAAAAAAAATATGTGGATACCAAGTTCTTTTGAAATAGCTATTTTAAATGTGACTTTGTTTCTATTTAGTGTACAAATGGTTAAAAAAGATAGTAACGTCATGAAATTGACGGCATCTACAACAGAGGGGAACTCTTTATTATGGCATTTCGGAGATATCCACCAGATGATCTATTACTACTACAGATGTAAAGGGAATATTTGCAACTACCAACGAAAATCATTTAATTTTAGTAATCCGCTTATGTTTACGTGTAACTATAATGTGAAATGGATTTACGTTATTGTCACAAAAGTATAAATTAATTGATTCTTCAAAAGTAATTCCGCATTCAGTCATGATAAAATGAATCAAAATGGAAATTCATTAGTCATACAGTGAAAATATATCTCACCTACGCATCTACACTCACCTCCTTCGTCTTGACTGCAGTCTAGAGGTAGTCGCATTTCTGATTGCCACTGATACATTTGCCATCAAGACACATAAAGTCACTAGGATTAACGGAAGTACCGGTCAAAATGTAAAAATGTCTAAAAATATAGTGACGTGATATCGTACAATCGTATCCAATGACATTTCTGTTTAGCTGCTGTCTGCATATGAATCACAAATTAATTAACTATTTATAAGTGTTTAAATGGAAATTCCTTTGTCATACAATGAAAATATATCTCACCCTTGCATCCACACTCATCTTCTCCTTGACTACAGTCTTTAGATCCGTCGCACTTCTGATTGCCATTGATACATTTGCCATCAAGACACATAAATTCACCAGACTTACAGTAATACCTGTACCCTTAGCAGAAAAAAGATTACATAATGTAGATAGAACGGTAAATGTAAAAGATGGATTATAATTGTGCAAAAAAAATAATCTGGTAAAGGTAATCGAATAATACTCATAAAATGTAATGAAATTCTTTTTTCGCTATCACAAAGAATAGATATTTTGCTTTTCTTCTGAAAATGTTTGAAGTACAGACATGTATCCCCTGAAATAAATGTTCATCTTTCAGTGAAAATTAAATGTGATCTTTTTTTTTTTTGTTGAATAACTATAAGATATCAGGTTACTTTTGTGTGTAAATAGACTACAAAGTAACTTGAATTCCTTTACTAATTTTTTTTGTTTCCCTTGCCCGACATGGCGATGGGTTATAGTTTACTGAGATTTCCACTTGCTATGCTCAAAATTTTAATATGATACTTAAAGTATATAAAGAATAATAATCAAACAACTTTTACCGTTCTCCCCTCTATTTCACTTTTTATTGTATATCCAAGCAAATTCTCCTTTTGTATATAGCATAAAAATAAACTTTTTTCTCTTCTTTACAAAGTTTAAAATATTTTCCGAAATTCTTTCCGCTTGAAAGTGTTAAATCTTTTCTGAACAAAGCGGTTTCCTCTCTCTTAAAAAATGAAACTCTAGATATTGATATATCGCTATGTTAACGGGGTGTTTCTGTCAACCTTTCCATAATAAAATGGGTATTTTTGTGTAATTTGATTGTAGAATAAAATAACACGTACAAAAAATAAAAGTAAAAAAATAATAAGTATAAACATGATAAAGAAAATGTTAACCGTGGGATAAACTGACCCATACAGAAATGCAAAAACATTATGGGAACGTAAGTTATTTGAACGTTTTCATTTGGTCAAGGCGTCTTTTACGAGGACGTTTAGGCTGGCGTGCCGCCATTTTCGAGATAAGTTTAATTTTAGACAAGGTTCATTAGGGACTGTATCAGGTTTCTGGGCTTTAGTATTGTATTTACTTAGTTGGTTTCTTTTCATGTACAATTCACAGTCACAAATACCAATTTTACCGCGTATGAAGCACTTTTCTGGATTAACCTTCATCAGGTACGCTTGTGGCCAAAAGTTTGGAAAGCATTATAAGATAAGAAAAGGTTCATAAGGACTGTAACAGTTTTCTTAGCTTTAGTATTGTATTCAGTTAGTTGGTGTCTTTTCATAGATAATTCACAGTCGCAAATACCAATTTTACCGAGTACGAAGCACTTTTCTAGATTAACCCTCATCAGGTTCGCTAGCGGTCGAAAGTTTGGAAAGCGACAAAATATCAAAACATTGAAAGCACAAAAATCAAAACGGGACTAAAGAGAACAGCCGAAATCTGGGTAATAAATGCATCTAGGATTTATGCCGACATTAAAATTTCAGTTTAATTAGTGATGATTAATTTGCTTCGGCTATCAAATATTTATTGTTTGCGCTTTGTATTACCTTTATACATATCGCACTTTTCATCTCCGCCATCGTTACAGTCAACTTCACCATCGCAAACCCAAGTACTATTTATACACTCGCCATTTCCACACTGAAACTGGTCAGCACAACAACCTGTGAGAAAGCAATTATAGCTGATTATTTTTACCAAAGAGTTGTTAGATACGACTTAACACTGTGTAGTCAGCATTACCATTGTATTCTGACATTGTCAACTGTTTTACTCGTATCTCTCGGTTCTATTGGTATGTATACATATATGTGCATGTGTGTTAAATACTGAAAATGTTTGCGTTGCTGATATAATTGCAGGTTTTGTAAGTTTTAAGTAAAAGTAAAGCAGTAATATAAAGTTTCTTGAAAGAAAAAGACTGGTTCTATAAATGTTTAAAATGTCAAAAATTCTTTGTTGGCCTTCTTCCTTAAATCGTGAATTATATATTTGTTTAAGAATTGAGACTACATGATATTTCCATTACATGCATATTAGTTGCATCGATTAAAACAGTGGGTAACCTTCCTCTCATAAACTAAGCACAGACGGGAAACCGTTAAAGAACCGATTTATATCGTCTCACACCACAAAAGGAATATGATCACAGATGTAGTATGGGATTCCGTATGGCCAATTGATTTGATGTTCGTCGGAATTTCGGATAACAATAATGGAGCAAGCGAACAATATTTTAATTTGTTTTTCTTCCAAATCTTTTTTTTGGTAAGCGAGGCCAAAATTGTGGTTAGGAAAAGGTATTTTTCCCTATGAAATTTCTGTTTTTCCAGAAACGAACAATCAAATTGTAAACAAAAAGTTGTAATTATTCAGTGAAATGAGGCGAAGGGTCATGACAGTTGAAGCGAAAGGCAGTATTTAACAATTTTTTTCTCTCCCATCAATTTTAGGAGGGAGTGAGTCTGAAGAACTACGAATTGATTTGATGTTGCCTTTACGAACGAATTTAAACAGTTTAAGAAAACGCTTCCTATATAACAAGAGGTATTGTATAGGACCTAATGTTGTCCGGTTATTGTGTGTTTCTTTGTGTGTTGGTATACTCTTATTTTTGTTACTTTTTCGCTGATATCTTAATGTTCTACTGTTGGCTTACTTCCACACTTCATTTCGTCTTCACCTGCAGGACAATTTGGCGAATGGTCACACCGACCTGTGGCTGGGTAACAACTTCCATCAACGCACCTTTTACCCGTGCCACACCCTGTGAAAAGATCGCAAAAGATAATATAAATAGAACCCAGCTTAAAAATTGTCAAAAACAGTTTGAAATCAAGGTATCTGTAATTCTAAAGGAGTCCTATAATTTTTCTTGGAAGCCATCCACCATCCTAAATGAACTGAAGTTAAAAATATGCAACGTGTTACAATCGTCAACAGATGCAAAAGTGCACAAAATGTTTTGAATGGATATAAAAATAGACTTTTATTATCTGTATTTCGTAGATATGGCGGGAAGAATTTTATAAGAAATCATAGCATCTTTTCATCTCTTTTATACCACAGTCGTCTTAACCCCTACAAATCAACGACTGTAGTACCTTTACAAAAACTTCACGGAAAAATATATTTTTCTTTACCTAAAATTGTCAACGTTCTAGAAAATGACCAAATTTTATCTTACAAATCCTCAAAAAAACTAATATGTAAATTATAAATGAACATAAGCATAAAAAATAAAATTATGTAGATATCACGTTTTAATTGTGTTGAAATAGCTATTTTAAATGTGATTTTGTTTCAGTTTTGCCTAAACATGTTTTAAAAACATAGTGACGTGATATCTCACAAAAGACATTTCTGTTTAGCTGCAGTTTTCACATGAATCATAAATTAATTATTTGTAAGTGCTTCAATGGAAATTCACTTGTCAAACAATGAAAATGTATCTCACCCTCGCATCCACACTCATCTTCACCTTGACTGCAGTCTTTAGATGCGTCGCACTTCTGACTGCCATTGATACACTTCCCATCAAGACACATAAATTCACCAGACTTACAGTAGTACCGGTGCCCTTAGAAGAAAAAATAGATCATAGATGTAGATAGGAAGGTAAATGTAGAAGATGGGTTCTAATTTTGCATAAAAAGTAAACTGGCAAAAAATAACTAAATTATACACATAAAATGCCACGAAATACTTTTTTCGCTATCAAAAGAATAGATATTTTGCTTTTTCTTCTAAATATATTTGTACTACTGACATGTTTCTCCTAAAATTATTGTTCATTTTACAGGCAAAATTAAGCGTGATCTACTTTTAGTTTGAATGAATCTAAGGTATCAGGCTAATTTTGTTAATAAATAGGCTACCCTTGATTTCCACGTAAAATTCAAGCGAGCAATAGACGGTTCCCACTTGAGGTTATAGACTAAGGTGTTACATCTCTTTCTGGTGTAAAACTTTCGGACTTTATCCACCTCTGCCTATGTAAAGAGACAAAATAGAAGAGGTAATGTTGTAACGATCAGAGTAGATATCAATGTGTAATTCTGAATTGCAAATCCACAAGGCTTAGACAACGTAAACTAAAAACAAGCATTTAATATTTAGATGATTTTATTGTAAAAGGTCCTCTCTAGTTTGGTAGGTTAACTTGGAGAGAGATGGATAAAGTCCGAGAGTTGTATACCAAAAAGGGAGACAACTACCGTACATTTGGCCAAAAATGGCGGACGTAGGAACCCTCTATAATGTTATCATTCAAGCTTTTCAAGAAAACGTGTTTTGTTTTAAATACATTGAGTACTAAATACACTATGTAATTCTGTAAGACTCAGCCAGAAACAATAATACTGTTATCAGGTTTAAACTTTGTTACAAGATTTTGATGAAATGGTGTCAGACGAAGGAATCCAAACCTGTAACTAAAGGACAATTTTTTTAGGAATAAATAATAATAAGCATTTGAATGTATTGTACTTGATCATGTTAACATCGAAATACTTTCTTGTTCAATTCTAGTAGATGTTTGAAAATAGGTTAAGCCTTACAGCCGGCATTGAAAAATCTTTATGACACCCAAACAAGGTACGTCATTATTAAAACAGAAACTGAAACAATTTCAGGGTAAATGGAAAGTATATAAAGAATGATAATAAACCAACCTTAATTGTGTAATATTTCAATTCCCTTCTATATATATAGCGTTAAAATACTGCGTTCTCCCCTTCAAATATTTAAAAATATTTTTGAAAATTTTTCCACTTTTGAGTGTATTCTGGACAAAGTGGTTTTTGTTTTGTTTTAAATGAAACTCTAGATATTGATATATTGCTGTGTAAAAAAGGTGTTTTGTCAGCATTTGTATTACAAAATAAGTATGATTGTGTAATGTTATTGTATTATACATTAAACCCTGTAACGTGGAAAAATTAAAAATTAAAAAAATCGATATAGAAAAACATTTGATACCACACAGAAACCAAAACTCACTGATCAACGAACCAAATGGCAAATCCAAAATGAAAGAACGGGAAACCGTACGAACTCCCAAAGAAGGACTTGGAAAGAGGTTTTATATAACATCTGGAGGTATCTGCAATAAAACGTTGTTTGTATGGATACTTGTGTAGTTTAGGTATCCAATACAAGGGAGGAAGATTGATGTCATCGTCTTTTGAAAAAGTTAACCGCACAGTAGCCTCGGAGGCCGATTGGTCTAAGTAGTGGCCGCATCTACTATTAACTACCGGCGTGTCAACACTGGGTTGTCAGTTTGAGCTTGGCTGGTGGCGAGGTATGTTCAGGTTCAATCTTAATTGACAAGGATTGCCAGTTTTCCTGCCGAAGGTCGGGGGTTCTCACCGAAGACTCCAGCTTCCTCCAAAATTAAAACTGAACGCTACGATAAAGCTGACAAATTGCTGAAAGTGGCGTAAAAACAACATTAAATCAAACAATCGGTTTACCATGAAGTAAATTGCCCCATTCAGAAATGCAAAAATGTCTGATCGTTATCATTTGGTCAGCACGTCAGTCATGAGTACGTTTAGGCTTGCCCACCAAAATTTCCGAAGAAAAAACTTTAATTTTAAAAAAGTTTCATTAGGGGCCGAGTCAGTTCCTGGGCTTTGGTAATTTTTTCAATTAATGTTGCGCGAACTTTCAGGTTTGACTATCAAAAATCTGTTTTCGCTGTGTAATACCTTTATAAAATTGGCACTTTTCATCTCCACCATTAACACAGTCATCTTTACCATCACATACCAAAGTATCAGGTATACATGTACCATTGCCACACATAAACTCGTCAGCACAACAATCTGTGAGAAAGTAAGGTTTGCTAACTTCTTTAAATTTAGCATTTGTAGATACGACCCTTACACCATATACACAGCATTGTCTTTGACTTTTGACGTTGTTAATTGTTTTAGTCAATTCTCTCGGTACTTTTGTTATGCATATGTATATGTATATGTATGTGTGTTAAATATTGAAATTGTTTGTGCTGCTAATTTTATTGAACGACTCTTGAGTTTTAAAGTAATGCAGTAATATAAAGTTTCCTGACCGACCAAAGTCAACTGGATAAAGAAATGTTTAATATGCCGAAGATTCTCCGTTGGATTAGTTTTCTTCCTTAAATATTGAATTATATATTTGTTACAGAATTGAGACTTCACGATTCTTCCACTATATTGTTCGCTACGATTAAACCAGTCGGGTAACCTTAATTTTATACTCTCAGTTAATTGTATAGGGACTCGTGCCCGGCTATATTTTGTTCCTTTTTGTGTTGGTATACTGTGACTTCTTCGATGATATCTTAATATTCTACTAATGGCTTACTTCCACACATCAGGTCGTCTTCACCTGCAGGACAATTTGGCGAAGAGTCACACTGATGTCTGGCTGCGTAACAACTTCCATCACCGCACATTTTACCTGTGCCACATCCTGTGAAGAGATCGAAAAAAGATAAATTAAATATAAACAGAACCCAGCCTAAAAATGATCACAGAGCATACGCTTTGTAAATCTTAGACTGACGTCAGCAAAATATGAATACATGTATACACATTAATATACAATAATAAAAACATTGAAAGATTAACTTCTAAATTACCTTAAACGATGTTTGCGTCCAATTAGTTTCTCGATATTGTGTATTCAAAACGAATTTATGAATCTGGAATTTCGGTGTACTACGCTTCCTTGTACTTTTTTACTTAAAAAATGTGACTGAACGGCTTATGGCCACAGTTTTCAGTAAAACTTGTTAAAATATTCGTCAAATTTAGCGACCGTCTAAGTCAATAAGTTATTACTGAAAAACTGTGATGAAATGAGAGTAAAATATCAATGAACTCAGACTGAAAGAAAAAAAAAATCAAATATTTCGAAATTTATGTTGTTGTCACTAAGATTACGTCAAGCCCAAATTTATGTCATCATTCGAATATTTTATTTTCGCCAGTTGGCTGACTGCCATTAGTATAGAAACTGTCTGTTCATCCAATGTTGTGCCAATGTTATTGCTATAGGAAAAATAGCGCCTCCCAAACAAATGCGAGGCACTAATTTGGTCAGATAGAACACTGACCTATTAAAGGCCGGGATACTCTTTAACATAACTGGGGGATTGGTTGCTAGGGGTAATGGAAGTTCTTTTTTGTTGTTGTTTTTTTTTCATTATGTACTAAGATAGTGTTAAGTAATCAAGTGGGGGGAGGGCTTATCAATACGTTTGTTTGTATTTATATTTACTCAACTTTATTATTGTTTCCATCGGAACATTTTTACATATACTACAAAGCCATATTCTTATACAATATTTTTAATATCCCCGTCAACATGGTCAATATAGACAGACGTGGTCGGGGAACCATCCACACGCTGCCCTTAAAATTAAATATATTCCTAACTATTTATACATCGAGATAAATAAAAGAAGAATGTGTCCATGGGACACGGATGCCCCCGCTTCCAACAAATTCCTGGATTTATTTTCTACTTAATAAAGGCATAACAATAAATTTAACAATTTTGTACTTCATATAGGG
>JAOXYJ010519122.1:0-14632 GCA_028566555.1 Lithophaga nigra | reverse complement strand
ATTTCCCATGATTAGAATGTCAAACAGGAAAGGGGGAGACATATGTTTTAGTTTACTAAAACACCTACTCCTAGTTTTATTATAGGTTCATAAGAGATGGTGGGTTCATTCGTAAAACACATTACTTTGTAGTGAGAAGTTTATAATGTGTATATTTGTTTACCAGGTACGCCATTGATGATTTGAAGGGAGAAAAGCAGTTTCTTGTTAGTATTGACATCAGTGTGTGTTTTGAAGCTCATGGATCATGTGCACTGATAATTCCAATCCTGGAAGAAGTTCGACTACCCAAACCACTATGTAATCTTGAAAGTGGATTTTCATTGTCAGGTAATGCCATTTAAATTTCTTTTCACGTACTATCAGGGATCTGGTGGCCATGTGGTTTAGGTCGCTCACTCATAACCATGAGCCCAAAACCGCTGCTGCGAGTTTGGGTGTGTAATGGTCCCCAGACACCTTTTCAAGGTCAAGGTTTCAACAAGCCAGCTAGATAGAAGTGCGGGCTTTCCTGCACGAGGAAGTCCGTAGTCACAGTATAGCTGAAAAACTGCTAAAAGTCACAATAAACCCACACAACCTAACCCAAATGATACCAGTAGCTGGTGTTTATTAGCTCACCTGGTCCAAAGGGACATCGGAGGTATTGTCATCAATTTGTCCATTGTCTGTAATCTGGTGTTAGCTTTTCACATTTTAATCTTCCTCTCCAAAACCACTAAGCCAAATGGAACCAAACTTTGCAGGAATGTGCATTTGGTATTCCTCTACAAAGCTTTATTTTTGGTGGGGATGAGAATTCAATATGGTTGCCAGTTTTGATTACCTAAAATTTCAGTGATCTTGTTATCAGAAACTGTGAAGCCAATGAAATTGTTTTATGGTATAAATAATTTTTGGGTGGTTTCTACCAAATCTTTGTTTTTGGTGCTGATCCAAGCATTGGTCCCTTATATGTTAATTTATAAGAAAGATGTTCTAATCTCAAGGTTAGTGGTTCAATTTCGGGTCAATTTTTAGCTCATAAGCATAATGGTGTTGTTTCGCAAATGCCTGAATGAAAGAGATAAAAATTTCAACCGATAGAAATGTGATTCACAGTAAGCAGCGCCATCTTGCATTAATTGTGAAAAAGTTTCCTTTGCTGACAATTAATTAACTAATTCATGTTGTCCTTTAGTCCACAGTTTTGTCTTTTACTGTTGATTCATTATTATTCGTGGTATACCAATTATCGTGGATTTCGTGGCACCAGGCAAACCACGAAATCAAGTGTTCTACGAAATACAAATTTTTGGTTCCTTTGTTAAAAGAAAACTATAAAACCACGAAATTAAGTATCCTCGATAGTAAATATTTTTCTTGAACAACGAAAATTGGTACCCACGAAAATAAATGAATTCACAGTATGTTAAATTTTGTGTTTTATTTTGCCTTTTTGTCTTTTATCGTACCGTTTTGTCTTTTATTTTACAATATTGTCTTTTGTTTCACAGTTGAATTTAAAAGATACACATTTTGGTATTTCTTCATCTTTTAAAGCTTTTTTGTAATTTTTGCCCGTTTTGCCGCCCATATATGATATGTAAATATATGCCAATACAGTATGAATTATTGTTTGACATAACAAAATATACAAGTAAAGCCATATACTCAAAACAAGTTTCACATGACAAGTGTGAACATTGGTTAGGATGGTAATGACCTTGGGATGCGGTCTAACATATGATGCAATGGGAAATGTTTAAAGATCTTTTTTGTTAATCTGTGGATGCTATGTCATTTCTATGGAGATACAGTGGTTGGATCTATGAATTATATTCAGTTCAGTATTTCACATTATAGACCACACAAATGTTACTTTGTCATAGTGAGTTTTATGAAACTGATACCTAATTGATATTGGCTTGACATGCAAACAGGCTGCATATAAAAATCTTCACCTACAGAGCATCATACCCGATACCCTCAGGTCAGCCTGGATTCATTGCAGTCATATAGCTGGCAGCCAGATTTATGTCATATAAGCTCTATTATTCAGTAATCACACATCACTTGTTCAATAGATTCGTCAGCAATACACATTTCAGCCAAATATCAGTTGATTCTGGCTCATTTCCACAACCCACCCTTGTATAATGTTTACTTTGAGCTATTTTGCAATGGCTGTATAAGTTGTATTGTATAAAGTCTTTATATGTCTAGACAGTATAAAGTATTTATTCATCCATAGAACTTAATTTATGATGTTTACATGGCAGCATTAGTATTCAAAAATGTATGTATACATGTATGCATTCCTTTGTTGAAGTATATTTGGTCATAAATAATTCTTATAGATTATTTTTATAGGGATATCATTGACAAACTTCACCCACAGTTTAGGACTGAGTATGTCAGAGCAATTACCTGGTTATGCCGTAGACCTTTTATTAGACAAAATTGGAATATCACAATACTTAGAAGGAACATCATGTGACAGGAAGTTCTCCCCCTACAGTCCAGCAGTAAATGGTTGGAATCAAAGTATGTACCTATATATAGATGTAATTTCTTCAGTCATCAGTATTAATTTATATTTATCCCATGATCAGGTACATTTTCAACTTTCTTGACCGAGTGGGGAACAATTTGATTAACAACTAGTGGTTAAAATTTCTTTGTGTGATTTCCCGCCACTTCTGTTCTGGGCTTGTCATTGGTAAAAGAAATCATAATGTCACGTTGCTGAAAACATTGCCATAATTTAGGTCCATACAGGAATTATACTGATAAGTGTAAGGTTTAAATCACTGAAGAAATAAATTCTCCTTCAATTGCCTGTGAATTATGATATTTTTCCATTCTCGATAATTAAATTTTAAATTTTATACAGCTCGCCATGGCTCCCAGATAAAAATTAAAATTTAACTATCTCGAGTGGAGAAATATCAAAACTCACGGAAGCAGAAGGAGAATCTATATTTAATGCCTTTACTCTCTGTTTAACTTTGATAAAGATTTTTACTTCCTAATTCTGAGGAACAACTTTGGTACTTCTGTCTGTGGTTCTATGGTAGAATTGAACCTGAATGTCCTACGTTATATTTATTGAGTCTTTTCATATTATTTACTACCAGATTCACTTGTAATATTGCATAATCCTTCTATGTCAAACAAAAATATAGTTTTTAGCTCAGTTAATTTAAAACAGAAAACCTGTGTAATGATAAAAAATGTTAGGCAACACACTGAAACAGATATAACCCCACTGCACAAATTGATGTATAGATTTTTGCATTGTTGAATCAATACATATATACATTTGCCTACATGATGTTTGAATTTAAAATTCTTTATTTAGGTGATTATGTCTTATAATCCGATTATCAGAATAAGGAGAAAATACTTTATGCTTGAGCTTAGTGTAGGTGTAGCCCTCCAAGTCTTGCCTTTGCTCTACCAGTCCAACAATTCGTAAGTCCTTTGAAGTTTTCAGATTGTCAAATTGATAGCTAAATACTCAGCAAATTTTCATCTGTTTAAAGACTGATTGATGCCACAGTTTGCAACACATAATATTTAATTATAGATATTGTATAATTGGCTAATTTTATGGTTTTGAATTTTCAAATGGTATAGATTAGAAGTTTATCTTTAAAAATGCAGGAACAAAAGATAAGATATAATTAGAAGCATTATCGGCCCCTTTTTCAAACTGTCATGTAATCTCCCTCTGCAGAATTGAATATTTTGCAGTTTCTTTGAATATTGAAATTTATTAAAAGTTTCTTAAATTATCAAAACAAATTCCAAAAAATGCTTTTTAAATATTGTTTTCCAAGTATAAAGTTTTGTTTCAGCTTAAATATCAGGAAGTGGTCAAAAGTGAAATTACCCTGTAAAACAAAAATTATAGGAAAGTATTTTCAATACATTAGGCAGTTGTTCAATATAGTTAAAGTTATTTCATTATTTTGAGCTATTGCAATACCAGTTTTAGAGTTTGAAGACCACTGTGGAATTTCAAAACTGTACGATTGGTTGATTAGTATCGCAATACTGAAATGGCCACTATAGCTGTAAATAGAAGATAAAATATTCAAATTTTTAGGACAATTTAAATTACAATGACAAAAAACTTTAAAAACTTTAATAAAAAATAAACACAAGTTAACTCACTTGCAAGTCTTTTGCAGAACTGTCACTGTTATTTTCCATGAAACATTTCTTGTCCACACACTACAGAATTTTGCAAAGTGTACACAATTCCTCAATCTCCACGAATCTACACTAAATATTTCGACAACTGAATAATATATTTACTTTACTTAAACTTATTTTGCAATGCACATAAATTTCCAAGTCTTCACTAAATGTTTATTATCTCTACAAACTCAGATAATTTCACTTCTGACTCCAGAATTCTTGTCAGCACCATTCTGACTATACTCTAAACATACATCCCCTTTTCCCAATTCTATGTACTAATTTTACTGCACAGCTGAATTCATTTCTCCAAAGTGCTTAAAATGGGAAAGCTTGTCAGAAATCTTGTTTTTACCTTACCTGAGAAACTTCAGGACATTACGTACACATTAACTGATGGAAGGCAACTAAACAATATAGTTTGTGGTCAACTTTAGGTTTCTAAAATAGTCAGTAAATAACATAAAAAGATAGTAGACAGTGTAAACAAATAGTAAACAATCCACCAAAAATAACTCATCTAAAATATTTCAAATGAAAAAACTGTTTACGAGTGAGACTTAGAATTTTCTACAATAATAAACAAAAATATTTCTGACAGTTGGAATGTGCGGACATAGCTGTCAAAATTGGCACACATCAACAAGTCTTAACACATATTTACCTACTTTAAATCTTCAAAGCTAAATATTTATTATAAAATACATCATATGATCAATCTATAAGCAGTTTAAAGAAGAAAAGCTCAAACAGTTTTTGGCCTTCCATGTTGAAGCCTGTGTTCTAAGGAACAGCAAAGAACAGCAAAGTAACAACAGAAAAAGAGATATAAGAAAAACATTTTAACCTCCAAAATTATACGAAGCTTTGTGGTGATCAAACAGTGTTCGTGTAGGGATTATTATACCCAACGCAACAAAGTTGCGGAGTGTATAATGTTTTTGACCCTTTTGTCCGTCAGTCTATCTGTCAGTCCGTCTGTTATCACTTTGTTGTCACTTGTTGAGTGCCTTCATTTCTTGTCGGATCTCCTTCAAATTTGGTTACATGTTTACCCTGACTAAAACCTTGGTTAAGTTCTATTATGGCTTAAATCGAATATGGGGTACCATTTTTTCGGGAGGGGGACTTGTGAAAATATAGCACAATTACCTTGTCGAATGGATAGTGCCTTCATTTCTTGTCAGATATCCTTTAAATTTGGTTACATCTTTACCCGGACTAAGTCTTGGAAAAGTTCTGTTATGGCAAACATCGATTATGGACGACCATTTTTTCGGGAGGGGGATTTGTGCAAATATAACATAATTATTTTGTGACCTTTTTAGTGCTTTCATTCCTTGTCGGTTTTCCTTAAAATTTGGTTACATGTTTACCAAGACTTAAAAACTGTATAATTTCAATTATGGCTCAAATGGATAATGAGGGACCATTTTTTTTTCGGGAGGGAACCTGCAGAAATTATAATTGTTAGCCGAATGGTGCCTTCATTTCTTTTCTCATCGTCTCCGACATGTGCCATTTTACCATCAAACAGGGGGTTATGGTAGCTTGCTCACTGTTGTTCTATATTTTCGACACAAATACCACTAAGAGAACCATTAGCATTCCACATACCCTATTACTGTACTTTATTTATAGCCTATCATATAGACCTGTTCCTTCCACCACTAACAGGACTATAAATATTCCATATAACGTAATTATTGTACTACTGTTGATAGCCTGTTCTATAGACCTGTCCCTTCTACCACTAACAGGACCATTAACATTCCACTTATCTGATTACTGTACTTTATTTATAGCCTATCCTATAGACCTGTCCCTCTCACCACTAACTGGAACATTAATATATGTAATTAATGTACTTTATTTATAGCCTGTCCTGTCGATCTGTCCCTCCCACCACTAACAGGACTTTTAACATTCCACACACCTGATTACTGTACTTTATTTATAGCCTATCCTATAGACCTGTCCATCCCACCACTAACTGGACCATTAACATTCCACATACCTGATTACTGTACTTTACTTTTAGGCTGTCCTATAGACCTATCCTTCCCACCACTAGCTGGACTATTTACATTCCACATATCTGATTACTACACTCTATCCCTCTCACCACTAGCTGAACTATTTACATTCCATATATCTGGTTACTACACTTTACTTTAAGACTGTCCTGTCGACCTGTCCCTCCCACCATTAACAGGACCATTAACATTCCACATAACCTGATTATTGTACTTTATTTATAGCCTGTCCTGTAGACCTGTCCCTCCCACCACTAACAGGACCATTAACATGCCACGTACCCGAGTACTGTACTGGTGTAGAATGTTGCGTGGATGTTAAACCATTACGACGATCATTTCATGTCTACATTTTATTGGATACTTGCTCCAACAGAATCAAACTTGGAATTGAAGCTTATGGAGTAGACATGGCTTACCTCAACTTTCAGTTTGGTGAGTTTATACCATTATAATTTTTTTTAACCTATAACTGATGTTACATTGGAACCTGTTTTGAGAAACTTTCCTTTCTGACAAAACAAGTTGATTTTTCACAAGAGATTTATTTTATATGAGTTATGTAGAGTTTTGACACCTTTGAACGATTTTCCAAAAGAATCTCTCATTGCAGAGATCTCCCAAGACAGGTTTTACTGTATTATATACATACAACATTAGTCAGTTAGCAGTATGATTGGATGATAGCATGTATTCTTGATGAAAACATAGTGTTGTGATGTATAACTTGCACAGAAATAAAATCCACTCTTTAGATCGTTTCAGGTAAAAACAAAATAACTTGACATTAAATAAAAACCTTTTACTATTTATTAAATGGTAAAAAAATTGATGGTTTTGGTATTTCTATTTCTACGTGAAATTGGATAATTAAAGTGAATCATTCAGTCTGGAAATTAAAAGAGCATAGAACAGTTTCCAATGTGTAATATTGTTGTGCAATAAAATATTTATATCTATCTTAGGATGGAGCTTCCAAAGATTTTTTCTCATTAGACAGTCCTTTGGGAAAATGACTTCCATTGTCAAAAATATGCTGGAAGGGAAACAAATATATAATGTTTTATAGAATTAAAAATGAACATGATGTTCAGATTCTGGGCTCTATCCTTTACTGTATGTGGCCAAAAAATTCAAATCTTCAAAGTTACTTGAAATAGGTCATATGTGATATTCATGGATGTTGAAATAGAATTTCACAATCTATACTGATAAAAATACCTAAATGTTGTACATGATAATAATTGTATAATATCTCTGTCTGATATTTATATCTTTTATTCTAAGGTAGATTAGTTACTTATATATAATGACTACATTACAGGTACTCTACAACATGTCAAGTTGGCCAATGTCATCATGATTGAGTAAGTAACTCTGTATATTATTTACTTAATAATGGACTATAGGGATGTTCTGTATCACAAGCTACAAAAAATACTTTTATCCTATGGAAGTTTAAAACTAGGTTAAAATGTTCAGTTACTGTCATGAACTGGTAAACATCTAAGTCCTCAGTTTTGTTGGGTAGAAAAAAAGTCTTCTGTCAGTGATACTATTTTTCCAGATGAGGAAACATTACCTTTGTGGAAAGGTGAATGAGTGTTAAGGGGATTTCCTGTATATTTGACAATTATTAATATGAGCTGTTCTTTGATATTATGTTTGTCTGATGTTCGGTTGAAAAAAGTGTGCTCTGATATTTTGTTTGTCTGATGTCCAGTTGAAAGTAAGTGTTCTCTGATGTTCTGTTTGTTGGATGTTCTGTTGAAAGTAAGTGTTCTCTGATGTTCTGTTTGTTGGATAATCTGTTGAAAGTAAGTGTTCTCTGATGTTCTGTTTGTTTGATGTTAAGTTGAAAGTATTACTGTTTTCTGATAATCTGTTCGTCTGATTTCTGTTGAAAGTATTAGTGTTCTCTGATATTCTGTTTGTTTGATGTTCTGTTGAAAGTAAGTGTTCTCTGATATTCTGTTTGTCTGATGTTCTTTTGAATTTAAGTGTTCTCTGATATTCTGTTTGTTTGATGTTCTGCTGAAACTTAGTGTTATCGGATATTCTGTTTGTCTGATGTTCTTTTTAAAGTAATCGTTCTCTGATATTCTGTTTTTCTGATCTTCTTTTGAATTTAAGTGTTCTCTGATATTCTGTTTGTTTGATGTTTGGTTGAAAGTAAGTGTTCTCTGATATACTTTTGTCTTATGTTCTTTTGAAAATAAGCGTTCAATGATATTCTGTTTGTTTGATGTTGTGTTGAAAGTAAGTGTTGTTTGATGTTTTGTTGAAAGTAAGTTAATTTCGGTATTATATTTAAAGTAAGTAGAATCTGGCACTAACCTTTGATGTTGTTACTAAATTTGTTGTTGATGTAGAAGTTATTTAGTGAGTACAGATACTGTAAAATTATCAGAAAACTATTTTTCTTGTTGAAACTACTATCAATATACCAACAATATCGTGTCATTTCTCAGACTTCCATGATGAGGCTGGAATGAAGTCAGAATCCCACTCTCCAATTAACTAAAATAGGAAAAGTCCATTTCTTATTTACTTTGTTGTCATATATTCAAGAAGTGTATCATTTAGTTATTTTAGTAACATCTGTTCAACTGGCTAACTAAATGTAAGCCTAAATTGACAAGATTTCCTGAAATTAAATATGATTGATGTTTTGTTCTTTAAAAATTAGGTACTTTGGGGCAGTCAGTGGCCTTCATTATTTTCTGAGATATTCATGCACCATGATAAATCAATGCAAAATTAATAGAAAAAAATGGTGAAAACATAAGTCTTAACATCGCCATATTTGCATTTCAACACAAAGATAACAAATTCAAAACTGAACCACTTGCATTAAATACAGGATAAAACCTTTGTCATCATTGTGTTCATGCAAAATATATAAATGGTTCAGAAAACTAACCAGATTATCTTAACTCTAGGGAAATGGCAGTTCAGTTTTTTATGATGTTCTTTATTATCATTCTCATACCACCGTCATTTCGTTTTTCTTTCGCTACATGAAGATCTGGATGAAAACGTTCACTTGTTGGTTTGCGCAGGCACATTTACTGAATGAAATATTTGTCTTGATTCACTAATCAAACTGATATCAATTCGGCTTATCTACAATAACAATAAGTACACATAGAAAAAGTTCTTAAAAATAATAGAAGTAATTAATGGTTACCACAGTTGACTAAATATATTTGATATTTTTTATAGAGGGTGAAAGATAGAAATTTAAATTGCACCAGCATTTCCCTGCTTTAACACTTAGAAGTAGTTTGGGTATTTGATTATGCAATACTCATCACGTAATTGCAATTATTTCATATTTGTATATCATTAGTAACACTGACAGCATCAATCGATATAAGTGGAAACCCATCGTTTCCACTGTTTATTTCTTTTGTCTATCCACAAGAATCAGATTTTGTGGAACAAATTTTAATTAAGCGCAGATGACAACGACATGTAAAACTTTCTGTTGTTTAATTAATTATTTATCTGTCTCCAAGTTAAACAACTGCAAGCCTTTGACGGTATGCAACAATTCAAATGATTTAGTCTTCAAACTGTTTGCTTCCATTTCCCGTCTAAAGGAAACTTCAAGCATTTTATTGACCTTAATGGTCTTGTGACAAAGACTGAATTAACAGGCTCATCTAGCGTAGTGATAACAGAGATAATGAGCCAAGGGTTAAGCAAGAATGTTCATTATGAACTCTTTCTGTTATCTTCATTCCAGTTATGTATGTTATCTGGTTTTATTTATGAAACAAGATTTTACGTTGACTGTTAGAGGTCTTTAAAAACAGGTGTCTACCTTTCTTAAATAAATAATTTTATTAGACAATTGGAATTAATCGGTAAAGTATCCAACCATTTGCCTTGTACCATCTGCATGTTATCCTGCTTTATATCAGTATGGCCCTTTACGTATACCCATTGCTCCTCCTGTACAGTAATTTACTTTGAGTTTAGTGTAAATGTGGCCATTTCGCATTACCAATTGCCCCACGGGTTTGACAAATTTGCAATTTAGTAGAGATTTTTAAAGTATAAAAATAGCAAGAAAACAAGAAAACAATATAATACTCAGCACATTCATCATTATGAGATTGACAATTTTATCTTTTGTAGATGATTCAGTTTTGATAATTCTGTCCATTATGTGCTGATCTTGAATTGGTAGGCTTCAGTAGTTTAGAATGAACCTTTTGACAGAGAAAATTTATGTTGAGTGATATTCTAGTCAAGAATTGCTACCTTAAAGAATAGTAAAATGGCTGCTGGTTGGAGTGGTTAACATGTATATTAGTTATAAATTTGGTGGAAATATGTTATATTTGATTTATGACAAAACTATGAATTGTAACCATATCATTTCTTGTAGCTATTCTGTATTTGATCTGGTCGCTGAGAAGAAATATATGGTGAACATGAACATCAGTGTATGTTTAGAACCAGGCTCCTGTGTCATCAGTTCAGTAGTTTTTGAGGAAATGTATCTACCAAAAGTTGGATGTGACTGGAATGTTGATTTGTCAGGTGAGTAACTGTGTCATAATGGTATGTTTAGAACCAGACTTCAGTGTCATCAGTCTTTTAGTGTACAGAGAATGTATCTACCAAAGATTGGATAATATTGGAATGTTGATTTATCAGGTAAATTACTGTGTCATTGATGTATGTTTAGAACCAGACTCCAAAGACACATCAAGAAAAACATTTTTGCTTAAAAATTAATGAATGTAAAGGCGCAGTGCATGTTAAAGTGATAACAAATCTATTATTGAAGAAGTGCTGAATAGTGATGATAAACAACCCATCTACCTTTCATAAGATTGTTTTCTAGTTTTGAAGAAATACGACTGCATCCTTGTGATGAATAATAAACTAACATAATCTATTTTAGGAATTTCAGTGACCGACTTCCTCAAAGAGAAAGGATTATCTCTTGGTCAAAAACTTTCCAGTACTGTAATCTCACAGGTTTTAGAAAGATTGGGTGTTACAGAATACCTAGAGAATCCACAGTGTGATAGACATAGTTTTACTTATACTCCATCAGATAATGGATGGAAAAACAGTAAGTTTCATTTAATTTGTTGTAATGTTCAATTTAAAGAAAACTGTCATCTCGATGTCTACAGTAAAAATATTCATAGTTGTTTTCTTTTCTCTCAAGAAACATCTAAAAGTGAAAGAATATATCAACATTGGGAACAACAGAATGCTACGATTATAAGTTTATTTTCGGTCTAAATTGCAAGTAGTTCTGTATATTGATCTTTCAGCAGAGCTCAGGGAAATTAGCAATTATAAGGAAATAATATATGGAAAAATCTTTTTAGTTTTAGAGTGTTTCTCATTTTTATTATTGTATTGACTTTGAATCTAAATCTCCATGTTTTATTTTACCAGCTAATACTTTATTAGGACTGATACAGATCAATACGTACATGTATTGTCATATTTCTTTATTCTTTCTCTATAGATTGCCCATCAAACCAGATTGGTCTTCCATCCCTCTCAGGACCTGTGTCATGTACTCTACTCTCCAGCTGTACTGCTGTAGACTGTTGCATATATGTGGAATTTCTTAAAAGGTCATTTCATGCTTTGTTGGATATTGACATATGTTCAAGGAAGATAACTCTGGCTGTAGAAAAACTAAGAATGGATTTATCAGTTCCTGGTTATATTTGGGGTTTGTACAGATTTTGTATTTGAACTGTATTATTTTTAATACTCATATGAGTGACAGACCTACACAGTGTAGTTTAAAACGTTGAACAGAAAATACCAGTGTTTACAATGCTAATAATCAAGTACATCTAGTGTATAGTTCTTATGGGTGAAATTCGATGTAGCCAGTACATGCAAATGTGCATTGGTCAAGGCAATTATGAGTTTTTTGGCCACAAATGTTTGCATTTATTGGTATGTTGTCTGTGTTTTTTCAGCTCACCTTGTCTGAAGGTGTGATAAACACACTGAAGGCAAAAACTTGTTACTGCATTTTAATGGCAGTGTCAAGAATTTTTGTTATAGTGACATGACTGGATTGTCAAAGTCACACATTCAGAGAACAAGAACATTATCAACAAAGAATCAAACACGAACACAATAGACTACACTATTATCAACAGAAAATCAAATACAAACACAAAAGAGAAAGTAAACAGACACAACATAAAAAAACACACACTGCCATATTATCTGGTGGATATGTACACTCCATGATATATCTGTAGTATGATAGAATGTATATATTAGCCAGACAGTTGTTACATTGAGTGCATTTTCGTGTTTTTTTTGTTTTTATGGGTAAGTGGTTGAATATATCCTCCATGCATGTGTCTGAGATTGGACATGTTTATCTGTTCCCAGATGCCACTTTCTCACTGAAAAATTGGCTGCGGGCTCATATTTTTTTGACAAGAAAAATTAAAAACAAACCCACACAATTGAATTTCTAACATAGTTGGGACAATTTTTGTTTGTATATCTGGTGTTATTGTTATCAACTCATTAGGTTTCAGTGAGTTTCAAGCAGAAATAAGATGCATTGCATATTCGGCGGTATTTTTTTATGTAAAGATGTTGTTCCTTGTCACTATGGTGAAAATATAAGGACATATGAACCAACATATGACCAGTTGATTTATTATCATGGACTTGATGAACTGAAATAATTGTCAAAGGAAGGTCACTTTACTGCGGGAAAAAGCCAGTCTACAGTATTTCAATCTTGATTGAAAAATATTGTCAATCTGCGCCCATGTCATTTTAAAGAAATTGGATTATCTGAGAGCCAAATAATTAATATTACATGGCCTTAGGTCAGTTTTTTATTAGTTAACTTCTATGAAGTAGAGAGGGACTAATAGAGTACCCATGGAGTCCATGTCCGCTTTTACGTCAAAGTTTTTTTTTACTCAAAACTATATTAGATACAATAATGAAACTTGGCATGTAGATGCACAGCAATAATGTGCTCGACGTAATGCCAAATTTAACCTCAAGTTCGTGCATCAGTGGCTCTATAATAAATGCTTTGATGCAATTGTATGCCCTAGTCTCTCTTTAGTCAAAAACTACACTAGATACAGCAATGAAACTTGGTATGTAGACTTCACGGTAATAAAGCGCATATCATGTCAAATATAGGTAATCTTGACCCTTAAGAAATATGCTTAGGTACATTTTAGTTCATTGTTTGATTGTTTTAAAAACTGTATAGGATACAATCACTAAACTACATATGTAGATATATACTGATGATGCATACATACTGATATAGTTATGCTAACATTACTTCTGACATGCTATTGCTAATATTACTATTGACCTGCTATTTTAACATAGCTATGTACTATCTATAGTTGTGCTAACATTGCTATTGACCGACTAGTATTGTACTAACATTGCTATTGGCCTGCTGTTATTGTGCTAATATTACTATTGATCTGTTATTGGTGTGCTAACATGGCTATTAACTTTCTGTTGTTGAGCTAATATTACTGTTGAACCGCTATTGTTGTGCAAACATGGCTATTGACTTCTATTATTTTGCTAATATTACTATTGGCGGCCTGCTATTTATATGCTAACATTGCTGTGGCTGTGTGCTTATATTTGCTATTGACCTTCTATTATTGTGGTAATGTTGTTTTTGTCTTGCTGTTGATGTGCTAACATTGTTGTTGATCTGCTGTTGATTTTCTGTTATTGTGCTACCATTGCTATTGACTGGCTATAGATTTACTGACATTGCTGTTGACTTCTGATATTGTGCTTATATTGCTATTGACCTACTACTGTTGTGCTAACAATGTTGTTGACCTGCTGATGTAGCTATTGACTTTCAATTATCATGCTAATATTACTTTTGACCTGCTGTTGATGTGCTAACATTACTGTTGATCTAGCTACTATTGTGCTGACAGTGCTATTGACCTGCTATTATTATGCTAACATTACTATTGACCTGCTATTGTGCGAACGTGGCTACTGACTTTGTAGTTATGGTAATATTACTGTTGACCTGCTATGATGTGCTATCATTGCTGTTGACCTGCTATTGATGTGATAAATTGCTATTGACCCGCTATTGATGTAATAGCATTGCCATTGTCTTGTTGTTGATGTATTCACATTGCTGTTGTGCTACCATTGATCTGGACTGGCTATAAATGTGCTGACCTTTCTGTTGACTTCTGATATTATGCTAACATTGCTATTTACCCTTCTACTGTTATGCTAGCATTCCTGGTATGTACTTAGCTACTGCACATGAGGTCACTCGCTATATCTATTGTCCTGAGTGGTAGATTAGTGACCTGAACAGACAAACTATTGACCAACGTGAAGCAAAAGTCAATAGTTTGTCTGTTCAG
>JAOXYJ010518017.1:0-14645 GCA_028566555.1 Lithophaga nigra | reverse complement strand
AAATCTGCTTGCAATGTGAGTATTCATGCAAAAACGTAATGATTCTTTGGAATTACTTATAGGGAAAAAAACAGTAGATACCAATCAGAGATCAAAACTCGTGAATCGATGAATTAAATGGCAAATCTGAAATAACTATGGGAAACCCCCACGACCTCCTTAAGGAGTGACATCTGGTGCGTGACAATGTAAGCATTTATAATGCCTTAATTAAGTACTATAATGAACTATTTGCGTGCAAAATTCATAAAGAAAAACTGAAGCAACAATATGAAAACGAAATTACCTACATGTAAGTGTTATTCGGTTCACGGAATATTTCATCTTTCCTAATGCAAGAGCTACATGTAATCTATTTGAATAGATTGATCGTTGTTGTTTGTTTAACGTCCAGCGGCAAATTTTTCATGCATATTAAGGACGAGAACAAGTTAACAATATATCAATTGGTAGGATCTGAAAAGTGGATCGACATGTAGGAGGGCGGGTGATTTTGACTGCCACTGGAAAACGAGGGTGTGTTGGGTAGGGTCAGAAATTTAGTCTTACAACAGGTCACCTTCGGACCTCCCCGAAGAGTTGTTGCCAAAGGGTTCTTTAACGTGCAAAGAGCGTGGCTTTCTCAACACGTGCCTTGGATTTAACTTCCCCAATCAGACTGGACGTGACTACGTATTTATACATCCCGCATAGCCAAACGGACGCCCCTTCAGCACGGGTCCTACTGCCGGACGGGGGAAGTCCAGGTAGCCATACTTCTATACCCCAGCTACCCTTTGGGGGGCTATTTGAAAAGAGGATGGGAATATGCTGAAATAAAAAAAAATAAACAAGATTGTTGGAAGTATTAACGGAACTTACAAAGGATATACTTTCAATATTTTTAAGTGTATAAACGTATAAACAGTTTTCTATTCGGAATTTATTTGAAAATTGTAATGTAGCTGTTTATGGACCAAGACAAACATACATATCATGTATTAACGTACATTAAGATTAGTACGGTGGTCAATAAACAGTGCAAGTCGTTACTTACTGGACAAGAATATATCTATGTTAAAAACACTATTACAAACAGAAATTTGCTATTTTCTAAGAATAACACAGTCTGTGTCATTAAAACGATATTTTAAGAAAAATACAATAAAGTGTACTAAATGAGCATGAAGTTTCTGCATTTTCTTCGATATTTAGCTCAGTCGAGTAAATAAAAATACATGAGAGAGAGAGAGAGAGAGAGAGAGAGAGAGAGAGAGAGAGAGAGGAGGCATTTGTAAATAATATAAATTCTAAAGTATTAGAGATTGCTTTTTTTTCTGAAAAATGTATCACTCACTTCCTCATGTTTTCACCAAAGAGTAAATAGTGAATGGAATAAGAAGATTACCAAAGTTAAAAAAATCGTACACTGACAGGACGAGACAAGGCCATTGTCACCAAAGAATTAAGTACTAGTATTTCTAAGTATCATGCAGAAGGTGATTTATGGTAAGAAAAAACACACGTGTTTGACAATGGTTTTGTATTTAAAAGTCATAATTATGTGCAAAATTGATAATCATTCTTAATTCGGATGTTGGTCTTGAGAGAAATAAATTCAATAGAATGTATTATAAAACTGTCAAAAGGGGAGATAATTCACAAAACTGCAGAAAAAGCTATTGTAAATTAAGAACAGATTTCACCAAAGACCAAGAAATTTACAAAAATCAATGCTGTTTTTGTCATTCGTATCTGACAGTAATTCTAAAATACATTCGGACCCGTGTGTTTTTTCCTACCATGAATCACCATTGTAATAAGATTGCATGGTTCTTAGATAGACTGGTGCTTAAATATAAACAGAAATAGGGACGCAATCACAGACACAAAATAGTACCAATGTTTGACACACAAATATGTCTTTCCTGCCCCATATCTCGCAAGATAAAAACATATTTATTGCAAAGTTAGTGGACCCTAAAACTGAAATCAACATCTAACGACTTGTGTCTGCATGACATTTATCGCTAGAAATATATGGACTGACCAGATATCGATGATGTAATGTATACAGTTAATGAGAAAGCCATCCAATCACTATAACCTTAACGTAAAATAACGATGGTCAGTAAGCCCTGAAAACGAGGTCAAGGTCACCTGACATGTGTGACTGGTATGTAGACATTGGAATGCATAGACCAGATATCATTGCTCTATTACATATAGTTTTTGAGAAATTGACCTAATCACGAAAACATAACGAAAAATAAACAAAGTCAGTGGAACATGAAGACGAGCTGAAGATAAAGTGACAGATGTTTACTAGTATGAGGACTCCAGAATCAATGCATAGACCAAATACTATTGATTTACCACACATATTTCGTGAAAAAACTGAGCTAATAAAGACTTAAAGTAGAATAAACAAAAGTCACCGGACCATGATCACAACACAAATATCTGGCTGAATTCCAGGATCAATGCATAGACCAAATATCATTGCCTAAATGACGGAAACTTAATGTACAATATACAAAGTCAATGAACCACAAAAATGAGGTCACGGTCAGGTGATAGGTGTCTATGTATGGTTTAAGTATGACGGCCTGGGTTTACTGGTAAATTACAAACAGAAGTAGGTTAATTTCTGATGCAGTCGACGCCGCAATCGTCAAAAAAGCATCCCTCATGTCTCGCCTTCCGCGGCGATAATCGCAGGATAGGAAAAAACTGGAGCTTAGACAAATAAAATTCCAAAAAATAAAACTGGAAGTGACATCTTTCCAAGAAAGAGTTGAATTTTGAATACTTGTTTGATTTTAAACTATTGCTGTGACGTCAGTACATTCATCAACTGTGAACTTTTTTAAATACTGCATTTATTTCGTAGTGTTTATTTTAAAGTTAACATGATTTTTTTATGTTCAAATTCGGAGAACTGTAAAAAGTTTTATTTTCATTTTATTCTCATATTTACTCTTACTATTAACATTGTTTGAGATGCAGTTAACGTAAAATTGCATGCAGTGGTCAAAGTCAATATTTATTTTAAATTTCAGTTTCAAAACTTTAACATAGAATTCTCGTACAGTTTGGAAGATTCTAATGCAACACTGTATGTTATGTCAATTCTGATTGGTGAACGTCGAAATTGTTATGGCATCAATTGCTCGGTACAGTTGATGCCTTCGAACATTAAGCGTATACGCTACTTCCTTGATTAAAAAAAATATATTGCGATCGGTGTTTACGACGTTGCATTAGAAAAGAGATAATATTATTGTATTTTAATATTTGCCTGCATCAGTCATATGATGGTCTTAAAATGTTTGGTCGTTTTGGCATTTATTTCTGCTATACATCCTTTTCGATGTTGTTTTGGTTTTCCATATTTTTAGGCCTCGAGCACAACTGATGAGACATTGTTGTCAAAATGCGCATATTGTGCACTAAATTTGGTATCACAGATTGTTATTAGTATCCGTTTACTCGCTCTGCTGATACGTCGCCTGTCAACTCAATTTGCGATCATCATATCAACGACTAGTGCCGGCAAACATTAAATGCAATACAGTTGCATCCTAATATCTTGCTCAGCTGTTCAATATTTCACGTATCAAGACTTTTCAACGTCGAAAATGTTAAACCAAATTGTTGGACCGAATGTTTGAACCGACGGTAATACGTGTGACATGAACTTATCACGTAAACTTCTGCTTAGCTTGCATAACATAAAAACTATCTTTTCGATTGGTGAAAGCACTTAAAAACAATATAAAAATCATTTATCAGCCGCTTGACACAAATAATGGTTTTTAGATCGTATAGCTGCGCTCACTCCCTCAAAAGCTCCATATTTTATCTCATAGTTGATTTTTGTTGATATCAATCTGCAGAAAACTTGATACCATACAGACATCAGATTTGAGACAAATGTCAGATTGATAAACTGAGCAGATGAAACAACAATGGTTAATGTATAATATCATACCTCAATCGTTTAAATAAGATGTACAAATGAGTATATATTAAATAATAATAATCAATGTAGTATACATTTAAATATATTTTAGGGTGACAGTGGAGGACCAATGACATGTAGAAAAGGCACAACAAATGCTGTCCTAGCGGGAGTTACATCATGGGGCATAAGTACGTGCTCTGGTCAATACCCGAGCGTCTATACCAGGGTGTCACAATACTACTCCTGGATACAAAACGAATGTAGCTGTATTTAAACATCATCACAAGATGAAATACTACAGCGTGAAATAAAAACATTACAAATGTATGAAATATTTCTCTCATTTTTTTATGTTATGCATCACATTTCGAGGGTAAAATTGTAAGAACTTGTTTGCAAATGGGATTTCAACTGTTTTTAAAGGGTTCTTTGATGATGTCAGTTTCGTATTTGTCTCTCTTGAAAACAATGTTTTAGAAGGAATGAACACATGACGCCCTAAAAGAAAGTGTGATGCTTTACATTATTCTAAGAACAGTTAATGTGCAATTATATAATAACTTATACTTACAATAACAACAACAGAAACAATCATGCAATTCAGCTGCGCTTGATTTTATTATATCTTTTTGTACATTTAAAGTATTGCAAAACTCAGTGAGGAGAAAAGAATCGGATCACTTTGTTACAAAACACTGATACAGGTACATTTGCTAGTTAAGTCGCATATTTTGGTCAGATATCCTCCACAGAGTAATCTGATACTTAGTTATAAATGTACATACTGTTTGGTCATATATCTCTACAATAAAATCTCATACCGCATTGTCATACATCGCAACAAAACATTATTGAATCTGACACAAACTTAATACAGATACTTTTCTTACACATATTTCAAACAAGACTTATAATGTGTGTCCAAGGACTTTAATACTTAAATAGTTGTTGCTCTGCTAGGAAACTCAAATTCAGGTTGTCGTGAACATAGATGTGTAAAAGTGATACATTGTTCTATTCTGTTAAGCTTGAGCAATGACTGGTTGGATTGGATTAAGAGTAATGTGCTCAAGTGGGATGACATTTTTAACTCCTGATAACTGCTTTAGTATGTTAACACTATGAAAATCCAACTCTTATACTGGCAAAGTACAATGCAGACATTACGAGTGTATCATACAATATGACAAGTCATTATACACCTAAAAGATTGCTGACTTGACATTAAATGAAAAAAATTCATTCACTGATCAACATACAGTAAGACCTTGTTATATTGTCACCATTTATGCAGCAGTATTTTGGTGTTATAAAGGAGTTTGATTGCAAATCGAGGCCCTTGTAAACAAGACAAATGGACTAGGAAAATCTGTGGTGTTGCGTGAGGTGTTGAAAGAAAGGAGGGATATTACGATGTTGTTTTACTGTACTTCTCGTTACATACTCTCACAAAAGATTGATAACGGTGAATTTGATCCATATATAGTTTATGGCTTTTAGCTCACCCGATCCGAAGCTCTTTGCGTCCACCGTCATCGTCCGTCGTTAACTTTTAACATTAATCTTCTGCTCAGAAACCACTAGCTAGATGGAACCAAAACTGACAGGAATGTGCATTAAGAGCTATGCTATAGAAATTATACTTTTTATTCCGATCAGATATTCAGCATGGCCACCAAGGTCAATAATGTGTTTTAATTGGCTTTAATTTCAAAGATAATCTTGTTTGAAATTACAGAGCCAACGGAATTGTTTACACGTCATCGAATAAATACCTGGGCACTACTATAACTACTGCTGGGAAATTTAATGAAGCTAAAAATCCCTGTACAATAAGGCCTTAAAAGCCTCTTTTAAATTATTTAAAGATTTAATGAATACAAATCAATTACCCGAAATTGTCACCCACATTTTTGACGATATACAATTAAACCCATAGCACTATATAATGAGGCAAATCAAGCTAAGGATATCTACGAACTATATAAGATAGACCTTATTTTTGTAAAATTTTACAAGATTTTATGTATAACAGTGAAATATAGGGAATATTATTTCTATCCCATCAACAACAGGGCAAACAAATTTATATTTTCAAAGACTGGGAGTTCGAGAAACTCCATATCAAATTTTGATCTTATATCTTAGACGTCAATAAGAAGAGTACTAATAAAGGACTTCTGTCAGAATTAGGCAGACCATCCCCTTCACATTAGCCTTATAATATCTAGCTTCCTGTATTGGCATGGACTTGAATACAATCCATCTGACTTACTAAGATGTACATACAAGGAAACACAATATTTATATAAAGACTATAACAATCTTTCATACAGAGAGATGTAGGATAGGGAAATCCACCCGAGGGGTCACATTTTTTTGTCAGACAAGAGGCTTTCTGAGGGTCTGACAATAAAAAAATGTGATCCCGAGGGTGGAATTACACGGAAAAACAAACATAATAATCGAAAAGATCATACATAATTCTGTTCTATACTAAAAGTATAAAACTCGAAATTAACTTTTAAATGGTTTTCCTGTGCTAGTTTTCTATTTGAAGCGATTTCATTTTGTACGTATTTTTTAACCGAATCCGGTAAAGTCGTTGTTTTTTCAATGCTTTTACATTATGATGTCGGCGAAATAGATAGTGACGTCACGTTTTGTATCATGTGATGAAAGACAAGGAAGTTCTACATGGGTGTCTTACACCAGTAAACACTGTCTTCAACCCGTTGTTATGTGAAAAAAAATATTCATTCGTACTCCACTGCAAAAAAACTTGATCTTACTTTATGCACACTTAAAAAGCAATCAGAAGCAAAATTAAAATCATTATTAAAGGATAATCTCAAGAAATATTTTATAAGATACTGGCATTCTACTAGGAAAACGGGAATAGCTGCACATGTGGCTTATTTCAGTTTTAAAGATAATATAAATAGAGAGAAGAATATTTAAATCTAAGAGACTTTAATAAGCGTCAAGTACTTTCAAAATTCAGAATCAGCTCCTATTCTCCTCGCATATAAACGGGAAGATATGAAAAAGTACGAAACAATGAGAATATACTCACAAAACTAGATCGTGAAGATAAAATCGGCCAACACTGTGACCAATATGTTGTAGAAGATGAAATCATTTTACAAAAAGATGTTCACTCTATAATGAGGAAAGTGATTATTTTCAAAAGGAATCTGATATATGAATAAAAACTCTGTTCACTGTGGGGAAAATATAAATTATTAAATTAGTTATTGATTAATGAAGACATTACAATTTTGGATATTGTTAGTGCTTTTCTTATTAAATGTTTAGATAATAGAAAGGCGCAATCATTAAGTCATGAATAGAAACACTATTTAACCACTTCAACTGCAACCCACCAAAGTAGTGTCATAAGGGGGATTCTACACCACCCCAAATTTCAGTAGAAATTCCGCATCTCGTCCCCAGCCCCGAACATGAAATGCAAACGAAGAGTGTTCCAGTTGAGTACTAAGTAAATCATAAGCATGGCTTTCGTAAACAATGGTAGAGACACCTTAAGGGAGGTGTTGGTAGAAGTAAAATGGACACCTTAAAGGGAAGTGGTCGTAGTAGTAAAATGGAACCGAGCGATAGAAAATTGAAAGAGACATGCAATCGCGATATGTCTCAAATAGTTATAAATAAAACAGTGGATACGGATCGTTTCAAAGTTTCTTTTTGGAGAATGAGGAAGAAGAAGAGCGCTCCCACCCCAACCCCTCAAAAGCAGCAGTGCTGTGACAACCCCATAATGATACCATTAGATGACAGGACCCGTATGTGCCAACACTGTGGTGTGGAAGAGGTGTATCAACCCTTTGAGAATGCTCAGGGTGAAGTACCCTTGACCTGCAGTGCCCCACTAAAGAGGAAGAAGGGACAATTTTGCAAGGGTAAATCGCTAATGAATGGACTCTGCTGGAGACACAGTAAACAGCCACGCCAACAGGAAGATGGTGATGAAAATATCCCAATCGGAGCCAAGATCCTGGTGAAAGAGACCATGAAGGAACTCCGCCAAATAGCTAAGGATGAGGGTCTGTGGGGGTACAGCAGGATTTCAAAGGAGAAGTTGGTGAAGCTCATTGAGGAGAAAACCAACCGGAAATTTGCCCGCGAAGAGGTCTTCACCAAGAAGAAACTTAAGAGAATCGCGAAAAGACGTGGTATTACCAAGTACGCCCGACTAAGGAGAGACGACCTGGTCGAACTTGTGAAGAAGGACATTGAAAATGCCACGGTTGAAGACGAGATCAAAGTCATTGACAGACGCGAAGTGCTGAATGGTTTATTTGGTACGGTGACCATTCAACTTTGAAGCAGCACGATTGGAAACGTTTTTCAAGGTAAGCAGCAGCACCATATCTCCAGTACAATCTCGGATGCACTCGCCAAAAAGAAGGGTTTGAAGGTGCAATTAGTGCAATTAGTGCTCAAAGTGGAGTTGGTGAAAACGAACCCTGCGACCGGAGAGAATACCTGCGTCACCCCCTTCTTCAGATCAGCCGCCGCAACTATCACCCAATCAACGGACCTCGAGTTGGAGATTGCGTTCATTGTGGAGAAGGTCAAAGAAACTATAGCAAAATATATGCGCGAAGGTAGTGGATGGACATTCGGGCACATCGAGCAACTAGAAATCCATCTTAACAAATTCAAACCACTCGAAGGGAGGTCTTACATTCCAACCCCATCGGAATTTTCCAAAAAGAAAGCGATCGTCAACGTGAGAAAGCTAGGAGGATGAGCGATGCTTCCAGTGGGCAGTGTTAGCAGCTCTACATTAAGACGAGGTTGATAAGAACCATGCCTACCGACTGAATCAATACAGGAAGTGGGAAGACGAGCTCAAGTTCGACGGTATCGAATTTCCAGTCAAACTAAAGGCAATCGACAAATAGGAAAGACAGAATACGGACATCAACGTTAATGTCTATGGATACGACAGCATGAAGAAGGGTGAGGAATTCCAAGGATATCCCCTGAGGATATCGAGAACACCGGGGCGGGACACGTAGACGTCATCTTCCTGACCAGCACTAACAAACAGCATTACTGTTGGATCAAGAGCATATCTCGTCTTTTGACCTCACAAGTCAAGAGTCATAAAGAGTCGATATACTTCTGCCGCAAGTGTCTGTATCACTTCTCCAAGCAGGACATCCTAGACGAGCATAGGGAATATTGCAACCAGAAGGATGCGGTCAGAATCGAGATGCAAGAGCCAGAGACCTTTGTAAGCTTTAGCAATTACAACCGCTCGATGAGGGTTCCATTCACCTTTTACGCAGACTTCGAGTGCTTGTTAGAAAAGATCGACACTTGCCAACCGGATCCGTCGAAGGAGTACACGAAGCAGTATCAGTATCACACACCTTCAGGTTTTTGCTACGATGTGAAGTACGCTCACGGGGACTACAAAGCACCAGTCCTCTATCAATAAGATGACGCAGCCAAGGAATTTGTCAAACGCGTGGAGCAGGAAATGACTGACATGGCGAAGATTTATAAGAATATGAAACCGATGAAGATGACAAATGAAGATCAGGAGGGATTCGACTCAAGTGTAGACTGCCACATCTGCGGCAGACCATCAGGAAATTACAAGGTTCGCGATCACGATCACCTCACTGGAAAGTATCGCGGCGCGGCACATAACGAGTGTAACTTGGAATATCGACTCCCAAAGTTTTTACCCAATGTATTTCACAGCCTGAGTGGGTACGATGCGCATTTGTTCGTGAAGGAGTTAGGGTTTAGTGAAGGTAAGATTAACTGCATTCCTAACACCGACGAGAAATACATCAGCTTCACAAAGAAGGTAGGTGACTTGGAGATGAGGTTTTTGAATTCTTACCGGTTCTTACCTCACTCGCTGGACACCTTAGCAAAGAACCTGATGGAGGATCAGTTCAAGACGATGAAGAAGTGTGTTGGTGAACACTACGATTTGTTGATAAGGAAAGGAGTGTACCCCTACGATTACGTGGACGGACCGAAGAGACTGGAGGAGACCCAGATACCATCCAAGGAGGACTTCTACAGCAAACTGTATGGGGAGTACATCAGCGATGAAGATTACGTTCACGCATAGAAGGTCTTTGAGACATTTGAACGCAAGAATCTAAGGGACTATCACAACACCTACCTGGTATCGGATGTGCTTATACTGACGAACATCTTCGAGGACTATAGGGATAACTACAAGCTCGACCCCATGTGGTACTATACAGCGCCCGGTTATTCCTATGATGCCATGCTCAAATGCATTGGCGTCAGGCTAGAACTGTTATCAGATCCCGACATGCTTCTCATGTTCGAGAATGCAACCCGGGGTGGTGTCGCCATGATCTCCTATCGATATGGTAAGGCCAACAATCCCTACATGAGCGACTAAAACCCAACACAGCCGACCAAGTACCTTACTTACCTGGATGCCAGTAGTGTCAAAAGGGGGATTCTGCCGCACTCCCCAATTTCAAGGGTAAATCATGCATAGGGTTCCCAACCAAACACGTGAAATGCAAACGCACCGTGTCCCAATTGACTATAGGGTAAATACAAGCATGGCTTTAGTATACAATGGTAGAGACACCTTAAAGGGAGGTGTGTCACAAATTGTATAAATAAAGGGATGCCATCTTATAACGATAATATGGATCGTTTGAGAGATTTCTTTCTGGAGAATGAGGAGGAAAGCGCCCCAGTCCCAACTCCCCAAAAGCAGCAGGGTTGCAGCAACTCACAGATGGTAACTATGGACTACAGGACCCGTATGTGTCAGCACTGTGGTGCACAGAAGATGTATCAACCCTTTGAGCATGACACTACCCCAGGACCCACAACCTGCAGCGCCCCACTGAAGAGGAAGAAGGGACAGTTTTGCAGGAGTAAGCCGGAGTAAGCCGGGAAAGGATGGGCTCTGCTGGAGGCATAGCAAACAGCCACGCCAGCAGGAGGAAGATGAGAATACCCCAATCGGAGGGAAGATCGTGGTGAAAGTGACCATGAAGGAGCTCCATCTAATAGCCAAGGAAGAGGGTCTGAAGGGTTATAGTAGTATCCCAAAGAAGGAGCTGGTGAAGCTCATCGAGGAGAAGACCACCCTTAAATTTGCCCGCGAAGAGGTCTTCACCAAGAAGGAGCTAAAGACCATTGCCAAAAGACGTGGCATCACCAAGTACTCCCGACTAGGCAGAGCCACCCTGACCGAGCTGGTGAAGAAGGACATCGAAAATGCCCCTGTGGAAGACGAAATCAAAGTAGTCGACCGGCGCAATGCATTGAATAGTGTATTTGGCACAGTCACCACTGAACCGCTCAAGCAGCATGATTTGGAAACGTTTTTCAAGGTAAGTCACGGTACCATCTCCAGTACAATCGAAGGTACCTTTACCCAAAAGAAGGGTTTGAAGGTGAAGCTAGTACTGAAAGTAGAGTTGGTCAAAACGAACCCCGCAACCGGAGAGAACACATACGTATATCCCTACTTCAGACCAGCAGTGGCAACGATCACTCCATCAACAGATCTTGACTTCGAGATTGCGGTTATGGTAGGGAGGGTCAAAATTGAGATGCCGGCAGAAGGAACCTTCATCAGCTTCCAAAACCACAAACGTCAGATGAGGGTTCCATTTACCATCTACACGGACTTAGAGTGCTTCACAGAAAAGATGGACACCTGCCAGCCCGATCCATCGCGAGCCTACACCAAGGCGTATCAGCTACACCGATCATCAGGTTTCTGCTACGGTGTGAAGTACGTCCATGGCGACTACAAAGAATCAGTCGTCTACTGCGGAGAGGATGCGGTCAAACACTTCGTGGAGAGCGGGGAGGAGGACGTCAGGGAGATCCCAAAAATCTATGACAAGAAGATTGCAATGGTGATGACCGACGCAGATAAGGAGAGCTTCGCAGCGAGCACACACTGTCACATCTGCGACAACGTATTGGGTGAGGACAAGGCACGCGAACATGACCACCTCATAGGTAAGTATCGGGGTGCAGCACACAACGAGTGCAACCTAGAGTACCAACTCCCCAAATAAGTACCCATCGTGTTCCACAGACTCCCACTTGTTTGTGAAGGAATTAGGATTCGGGGAAGGAAAGATCAACTGCATTCCGAACACGGACGAAACGTACATCAGCTTCTCAAAGAAGGTGAGTGGGACCCTGGAGATGAGGTTCATCGACTCTCTGCGATTTATGCCCAACTCCCTAGAAATCTTGGCGAGGAATCTTACGAAGGACAAATTCAAGGCTACGCAGAAGTGCTTTGGAGACCGCTGCGAACTAATGACCAGGAAGGGGGTGTACCCCTACGATTACATGGATAGACCCGCCAAGCTGGAGGAAACACAGCTACCAGCCAATGAGGAGTTCTTCAGCAAACTCTGCAGCACACACATCAGCGACGAGGACTATGCTCACGCCCAGCGAGTGTTCAAGGAATTCGCTTGTCAGACGATACGGGACTACAATAATCTCTACATGGAAAGTGATGTGGCCACGCTGGAAGATATCTTCGACGACTTTAGGGATATATGCATCGAAAACTACAAGCTCGACCCCGCACACTACTTTACATCCCCCGGGCTGGCATATGATGCAGCTATGAAAATGACCAGAGTCCAACTGGAACTCCTCTCAGATCCGGACATGCTACTGATGTTTGAAAGACAGACTAGGGGATGTGTGGCCATGATCTCCAACCGACTTGGCAAGGCCAACAACCCATACATGAGCGACTACGATGCGACGCAACCAACCAAGTACCTGACCTACCTGCACGCCAACAACTTGTATGGATGGGCAATGGCATGACCCCTACCCACAGGAGGTTTTGAATGGGTTGAACCAGAGGAGATCGACGACATCTTAGACTATCCGGACGGTCATGAGTATGGGGCCTCGGTGGAATGTGACCTGGACTATCCCACGGAGCTTCACGTATAGTCACAACGACTAACCTTTCGCACCGGAGAATGTGGTGATCGACCGGGTACGTAAACTGGTGCCCCATTTGAACAAACGCATCAAGTATGTTCTCCACAACCGCAACCTTAAGCAGTGCCTCTCCGAGGGGTTAGTATTGAAGAAAGTTCATAGGATCATTAGGTTCAACCAATCTCCATGGCTCAATATATCGACAAAAACACCAACCTCAGGACCGCCGCCAAGACCGACTCTGAGAAGGACTTTTTCAAGCTAATGAATGTCTCGGTGTTCGGCAAGACCATGGAGAACATCCGCAAGAGGGTGGACGTCCGGCTGGTGAACAACGAGGATCACGCACTGAAGCTTGTAGCCAAACCCAACTTTCATCGCCGGGTCGTCTTCCACGAGAACCTTGCAGCCGTCCACATGAAGCAGAACAGGCTCAAGTTCGACAAGCCCGTCTACTTGGTAGCATGCATCTTGGACATCTCAAAGATTCTGATGTATGACTTCCACTACGGTTTCATGCGGAAGATGTATGGCGACAACGCCCGACTGTTGTTCACGGACACCGACAGCTTGGCCTATGAGATCAAGACAGACGATTTCTACAAGGACATATCCCCACACGTCCAGGAGAAATTCGATAACTCAAAGTATCCGGCCGACCACCCCTCCGGAATTCCAACCGGTGTGAACATCAAGGTAATCGGCATGTTCAAGGATGAATGTGGAGGTAAGGTCATGAAAGAGTACGTGGGGCTCCGACCAAATAGTTATATGCCTACAAGATGGATGACGGTGCTGCCACCAAGAGAGCAAAGGGAGTCACGAAGACTGTCAGAAAGCAAAACATCACCTTCGACGAGTACAAGAGGTGCCTCACAACGCAGCAGGAGGTCTACAAGTCGATGAATATCATCCGCAGTCACCTCCACCAGTTCTACACCGAGGAGATCAAGAAGGTCGCCCTCTCTGACAAAGACACCAAGCGACACATCCTGCATGACGGAATCAGCACCCTCGCCCACGGCCACTACAAAATTGAAAACTTGTAAGCAACATCGCCAGCTATAAATAAAGTATGGGTAAAACAAAGAAGAATGAAATACCTCGAAAGAAAAGCGAAGGCCCTTAAACGTCGCAAAATGAATGACCCTGTCGAACAGAGAAGACAATGGTCGGATGAAGAGAACAGAAGATGGATATCTGAGTTGGAACGCATTGATGATCAGAACAAGGCTATGCTAGAAATCACCCTAGCTACTTTACATCCCACTCAGACGTAATTTAGAAAATTTTTTGAGCAAGGTATAGCACAGGAAGGCGTAGGGCAATACGTACAATGTTTTTAAATAAAGGAGCAGCATACGGGTGCACAATCTAATCCTCCCCTACAAACCCCTCTCAATCGCTGAGCTCGAGAGGGCAGCAACCGCCTTGAGGATTCCACATTTCAGGGGCGCGGTCATGCGTGATACGCTACCTCCCAAGGCGAGGCACACCGAATGTGGTATCTTGAATCACGACGATTGGGACGGCCCGGGGACTCATTGGACGTGTTGGTTCAAGCGAGGATCAACCAAAGTGTACTTCGATCCCTACGGACTACAACCCCCTCTTGAGATGGTCGAGTACTTGCGGCCTGAGATTCGATACAACACCGATAAACTCCAACAAAGCGGCACGGTGGTGTGCGGCCACTTGTGCTTGTATGTGTTGAAGC